>WYDI02005469.1:0-82683 GCA_009867235.2 Psittacus erithacus
CCGTATGAAGACAGGCTGAGAAAGTTGTGGCTGTTCTGCCTGGCGAAGAGAAGGCTGCGTGGAGACCTCATAGCAGCCTTCCAGGATCTGAAGGGGGGCTATAAGGATGCTCGGGAGAGACTATTCGTTAGGGACTGTAGTGACAGGACAAAGGGTAACAGTTTGAAACTTAAACAGGGGAAATTTAGGTTGGATATAAGGAAGAAATTTGTTACTGTGAGGGTGGTGAGGCAATGGAATGAGTTGCCTAGGGAAGTTGTGAATGCTCCATCCTTGGTGGTGCTCAAGGCCATGTTGGACAGAGCCTTGAGTGACATGGTTTAATGTGAGGTGTCCCTGCCCATGGCAAGGGGATTAGAACTAAATGATCTTAAGGTCCTTTCCACGCTGAACTATTGTATGATTCTATGACGTAAATATTTTAGTCTTACATCTGGATAAGTTGAAGTTTGTTCCACCAGCAAGCGAGTCAACAGCCTTCAGTCACTGTTTGATCCTGGCAGTTTTCAAAATGCCCTAAACAGCCTTCTTATTTCTCTGGCCTCGACTGCTAAGCACTCCTGATTTCAGTTCCAACATCTGATCTGGGAGCTGTCATATCTCAGCACCTTAGGAGATCTTACATCAGATCCTAAATCTTCTCCTGGCTAGCAAGAAGAAATTGCTATGGCTACAGCTGATTGTGGCTTTTGATATAAACAGCCCTCTGGAAAGGAGGAGGACTATAAATCATTCTGAAAAGGAACAAAATTAGCTAGTTTTTTTCACACAGAAATAATGAAATCCCTGTATTTTTGAATCAAAGGAGTTGATTACGTCACATTTATTAAACCCAACAGTTATGAAGCCAGTTAAAGGACATTTCACCTCAAGAACAGTGGTTATAATTCCATGCAAGTCAGTAGCAACAAGAAGTCAGTAAATAATGTGTACTCAGTTGCTTACAAAAAATTAGTCCATTGCTTCATGTCCTTGCTAATGAAATAATTACTAACAGGCAATAATTGCAGAGATTTTAATTCAATGACTGTAATTTAAACAGATGCAGAGATAGAACCATTATTGATGACTTTTCAGCACAATACATATAAAGAAACAGGCAATTTGGTCTGGAGATATTTAGGCCGTATTTTGTGGGAAATGCTGAACTTAGCTGGGAGTGATGAAGAGCCTTTGAAGGGACTGCTATCACCCAACTACAACTTTCTACATGCGAGGCAGCAAGCCTGAGCTGATTACTCAGCTTTCTCCAGCAATTTATGAGAGTGAGGTACTCTCATGAAATTATTAACTCCCATGGAAATCATGGGCTTAAAACAGTTACTTAGGATGAATCCCCTAAATGTGCTGATGCAGGGTGGCCATTGACTAGTAAGAAAAAGACAAGTGTGAATGACAGAAATGCATTTTCTCAGTTAACATTTCAAAGCCATTTCCTTTCTCCTAGCCCTTCAGGAGCATGAGTTACTATGTCCATGCATGCTCAAAACATTCTTTGCCTGCAAGTTGACCTCACATGTTGCTGCATTCCTCCTTGTGTGGAAAAATAAAAAAAAAAAGCGAGTGTGCTCTTTAACAAACATATGCATAACCTTTCTTTGCTATGAAGATTATTTTGAAAATCTTCTGCGGGAAAGCCCTCTGCATCACCAGCTACAATGAATCTTTCACATTTGCTGCAGCTTGAAAAGGCCTGTTTTGGGCGTGGAAGATGAAATGAGACCAGAAGCGAGATAAATATTTGGTTTTCCTGGGTATGATATGGAGTCAAAAATGTAATTTTCAAAAAAATCCTATTTACTTTTCTCTTGAGCAAACAACATGCTTAAATATTTATCTTCATAATTGTAGTCAGATGTTGGGTATAGAAAGAAATACACATAAAAAGGTGATTTGGTAAGCCTGCCTCAAAAAATGCTGATGCTGTGGATTTAAGCAATAAATGCATTAAAGACTCTGCGGATCCTACAACGTATTCAGTGCATGAAGTTACTCAGCAAATTTATTTGATGAGTTAAGTGAGAGTATACCTTCTAATTTGTTTTCATCCTTAATTATCCATTTATTCTTTTGATTCATACACAGTAATTTCATACTGTTGATTCCCTCTTGACCTTGTGCTTGTAACTGTATCCTGAGATCTGGCTTGTGGCCCAGGAATATGTAGAAAATTGTTTATATTAGCAGCAAGCTGCCTTGAGCTGCAGTGCTTTGATTTAATGTTATAACTGTACTAAAAGTAGCATAGCTTTCCCATGTACTCTATTCTGCTCAAATCCCTTGTCATTATAACAGATGTTTGGATTATTGTTCTGTAAACTATGTCAGAATTTCAATCTCTAGTATCTGTTTATTATTCTCCAAGGGTGATATTACAAATGTTCTCATGCACAGTTAATACTTACAATACAGCCTGTCTTTTTCCAATAAAAGCTCTAAGCAGAAAGTTTTTCTTAATCAGAGTTAATATGACTAATTTTAGAAGCAAAAATTTTTGTTTCAAGTGTGCTTTGAGAAAGTGTTTGCAACTGAAAGTGATAGGTGCCACTCCTTAGCATGGCACATACCAAAGCAGTGGGCGATATTATTTGAGCTATGTATTATAATAAGATAATATGAAAAAAAAATTAAAAGTTTTAGGTACTTGTATAAACAATTAAAATTGAAATACAGTCATTTAATTATTTTGTCCTGAAAAAATAATAGCCCTCTGTACTTTTACATTAATAATCTAATTGCATGCTAAGTTATGAAAAGCATGTTTGCTGGAAGGACACATTTAACATTGCCGCTATAGACTGTGAAATAATAATACTATAAGCTGATTATTAGAATGAGAGAGCAGAAGAGAGTGAGATTTTTGCACAGATTTTAAAGATTTAGAGGGAAGCAACTACTCCTGCTCTAAGGAAGATGAACTTTTGTACAAATCCTCATTAGCTCCAAAAATAATACCTATTATTATGGAAAAAGTGGTTTTAATAATGATTTTAAAGCCTGAAATATTACTTTCCATCTGCATTTTGAATACTTAGGGTAGATTTTTCATAGCCTGGAATGTGATTCCTGAGGTGGCTTGATCCAGTTTGAGGTTGCCTGGTAAAAATTTCCATCATGCTTTCTGTTCTCTTTCTGTTAACACACACACAAGTACACAGAGCATGCTTATGCACACATGTTACACCAACATACACATTTATGACTTTGCAAACAAAAAAATCAGTATAAGAAAGATAACTAAATATTTTCTGTGTTTGTTAAAAGTGCAGTTTACTTTCTGCATTTCTAGTTCTGTAAAACAATGTTAAAGACCTCAAGAGTAATTCTGCATTCATACAGATAGGGGTTCTCTATTAAAATAATTTATTCTACTTTCCATGTTTTCTTTTCCTTTCTTTTTTCTTTTTTCTTTTTTAGTTTTTTAATATTCAGCCTATCCTTGGGCCGTGTTGTCATTGTTTATTATGGGGTACTTTTCTAAGGGCAGTGTGCATCTGCAGATAATGATCTTTTCTGAAAATACGATAGGAATCACTTTTCTAAGGATGAAAACTGCCTCAGACATAAAGGACAGCCTTCATGTCTTACAAGAAAAAACCAGACATGCAGATTTTCGAGTGCTGGGGCAATTATCAAAAACACTGAGCCCACAAAAAAGAAAAAAAAAATGTTCTGGTGCTGCTTTTAATCACTTTTGCCTAAAAAAGGGAATTTAGCTACAATTTACTTCAAATATTTTATTGGAATCCCTACACATATTATGTTTGCATTTGGGATGAAAAAAACAAGGTCAGCTTTGGAAATGATTAATGCCTTTTTGCTGAAAGCTGTACTGAACGTCCTTGAGTTTAATCAAAACTATTTGTTTTTAGTCAGCTTTGCTGTTGTCTCTTTTACTCTTGTCCACTGATAGCTTGACATTAATGACATCATAAATCATGTGAAGTGGCGGCTAGGGTTTGGTAGCATTTCAAATGTTTGTTGAGATGTCCTGGGCTATATGAGGAGCTGGTGTGAGGGGGGATATCAGGCTGGTCAAAAACCTTCAGCCTGCTGCATTGTTCTGCTGTTAAAAGCAGGCAATATGTGTATTAAAATCTTGGGCTTTTACCAAAAGGCAACCTATGTATTCTTTCTTAAATACACAGCTGGTAGAAAATTACTCTGTGATTATTTCAAATGCTTTCCCACATCATGCTAGGGAGGTAAAAACCTTGTGAAATAGATGCGTATATTACTTAAAGAAATATATTACCTATGTTCGAAAATTCCTGAGTCATTCCTTTTACGGGAAGACATGGGCGTAAGATGGCACTTAGGGGCTCTGATACAGTCAATCAGGCACTGAGGTGTAAACCCAATTTGCATAAACCTGCCGTTTAGAGGGTTTTGATGTTTTGTTGTGGATTTGCTGTTTGTTTTCTTTAAAAGGTGAAACATAAAACATGAGCACTTTGAAAACATTTTCTTTGAAAAATGTTTAGCTGTTATCAGTTATGTGTTTCAGAAAGACTTCACTGGATCATTGTATGTTTTATAGCTTGTTATCTGTGTGGACATATTCTTAGAACATGCTTTCCATTATCTTTGTACTGTACTGTGAGAAGAATAGAGGGCTCGTCCTTTGAATGTTATATTTACTCAGCTGGATTCTCTTACATGACAACATGTAATTTGCAGACTATTATAGAGATCATTTGTTCCGTTATCATCCCTAACCCTCACAAAGTTTATTTATTGCAAAAATTGCACTCTGTGCAAAGGGGCCTCCAAAGAGTTGAAGGTTGTCTTTTGTTCAGTGACTTAGATGTATGCACACTTGGAAGTAGTATGTGCCACAGGCAGGAGAGAAGCCATGATGTACAGCATATCATGTGTATTTCAAATCAATGGTTCATTGTTATTTAATAAATCTGTTAAAGAATGTTTTCAGGTCCACTAACTTAAACATAAGCTTAAGGTTAAGCACTTCAGCTGCTTAAAAGCTGCCTGGGTGAACACCAAGTGGTGGTGGTAGTGTGGCTCAGATAACAAGACAAAGTTTCTGATGTCCACATGCATGAAAAGGTGGATACCCACTCTCCTTCTCCTGTTAAGAAATGTTAAGAAAAAATCAAACTGAAGAAAATGTGCATTGCACGTAATTCTAGAGAAAGCAGTCACTGCGTCTGCATCATTGAATATGTGACTTTCTCTGTGACCAGGGAGCATCACTGACATATTGATGAGACTTCTCAGCCCTGGGAAGAAGGACCTCTGTTTACACAATCACATGTCCATGTGTTTTTAAGTGACCTGGACATGGGAAAAAAGGCTCAACATTTAATTATCTGCCTTATCTGAACCAGTGTGGGAAGTCATCTGCAAGTCTCAGCCCAGCGAATATCTTCCCATCGCCCACCAATGTTCCTCTTCTTTTACACTGATTTCACCAGGAGTGGGCAAGGAACATTAAGCACTTCTGACTCTATGCCATCATAAGCTGCACTGCAGATCCTATATGTAAGGTGAATGATGGTAACTACAGTGAGGGTCTAGGGTATTATTTACTTCTCTGTAGTAGACAGCACCTGACAGTCTTTGTATATCAAGTTGTTATTAAAATCCTATGTCTGGATGTTAAGCTGACTTATTCTATAACTAATCTTCTTTTACAACTAATCATGAACTATGTATAAAGTTTGATAAGTAAATTCATCTAATTTGACAGTAGAGATATTAAAATGAAATCATTTATGTCATAAAATAAACCATAGTAACTTATTTTTGTGATTGCCAAATACAGTTTTATTACTACATTGGTGTAAACATCTTTTGAGTAATTTCAATCTCGTATTAAGAAAGGATTTACATGATAGCACATCATTTTATTACTTACAGAATGCATTTTCTGAGGATTTTGTGTATAAATCTCATCTGAATTATCATGCCACACTGAGGATAGGGACATACATACAGAATTTTTCACTGATGACTCCCATCCAGGAAGCATGCTACCCACGCTTTTGCTCTGTGCTTTCATGCTGAAAATGAGTAGAGCTCAAGCTGAGCTAGAAGAGAGATCTGCTCCAGTTTTTTTCCCTGAACCACGCTTATTTTCCAGTTTTTGCTTTGGGAAAACTTTGATTTCCTGAAGTCATCTTCAAGAAATCATCTTATAACTTCTGTGTCAACTTCCTGTCTCAACAGGAAGTCATCTTCCTATTGAGACAGGACCACTCATGATGTGAGCAGAATTTCATGAACAGGAAAACCACATTGGTCATCATTTGCTTTTAGGGTTGGTATCTAGTGGGATAAACACAAAACTAGATAGAAAATGTGGAGGGAGGTCCACATTAAAAAATAAGCTACCCAGAGACAATTACGCAAAACTAGGTGCTCAAATCTCAACATAACAACAATCAAAGATATCCAGAATATTTCTGCATTTGCAGAGACCATTGTGGAAAGAAGAAAGCTTTGAGTTGGCATCTTTCTCCTTTAGGTGTCTTCTGGTCTTTCGTAATCAAAAATGCTTGCACATGACATAGCAGTACCCCTTCTTTTTCCCTTCCATATCTTGTAATCAAACAATCAAAAAGAAGTCCCATTCTGCATACAGAAAATCCTTACTTACAGGACATGGATTTCAATGGGAACACATGTCTAAGACCAGCATGCAGGTCAGGTCCAAGTAGCACAAGCTGTTCTTTGAATCTGTTTATAGTATTATTGGTATGTCTGTAATTTTTTTTTACAGTTTATCCTTTTCTAACTTCCCACCACTACCCTTTGCCCATCAGGTTCAGTGGAAAGAAACTGGAAACCCACACAAGGTGTAAAAGAAGGCCAAAATCACCAAAGTGGGTAATCAGGAAAGTGGGTAAGCAGCAATTTTTTTAGGGTGTTCAGCATGTGTGCAACATTCAGCTAAGCTTCTCATGACTTGTTTTCTTTCTTTTTGCTGAAACTGTTTAGGCATCCATAACTGAGAGTATGTTAGGCTGGAAAAAGTACAAGGTCTCCTTAACCAAACAGCAAGAAGTAGCAACACGATGCTTGTTTTTTTGTTAACACTATTTTGAAAAATATGTAAAGAAACTGAAATAAAGATAAGGCTTATGAAACAGCAGATCCTATTTAAAAGTATGTATTTCGAAATATAAATGGCCATAAAAGCCCTATTTAGCACATGAGCACTGACCAGTATAACAAAATCACAGAAGGTACAAGGCATATACACTCTACAGTAGTATTTTATTATAAAAGCATGGACTCCTGCTGGCATATGCAATTTAATGTGCAGCATGCCTTTCCTAATTCAATCAGGTCTCTACATTCCTTTTTTTATATTCCAATTGGATTCCATGTGCTAAAGCTATCAAGATTTTCAGGATGAAATGAATGCTTGTATTAATCCAGTCATTTCCATTTAAAACACAGCATCGATTTGATTAATAAGGTTTGATGCTGAATAATTATACTGCAAATATGTAGGATATAGAAAAACCACAGATGTGACCACCAGCAAAAGTCTTGTGGGAGAAAAGGGTCAAAGGGAAGCAATGGCCGTGACTGAGGTGATGAATTCTTGGCTTTCCTCTTATGCAATTAACAAGCAATGCTTCTATTAATTTGCAGCCCCCAGAGTCTTCACTGGTCAGATGTGTCAGGGTCAAGGGGCATAGGGGCAGAGCAGGGGTCAGCATCGCAGCAGCCCTGAAAAGAAATGGGAAAATGAAAGAAATCCAAATTAAATGGTAAAGCATACTTTTAGCAGTGTAGCAGGGGGGAGGCATCTCTTTAATGTTAAGACTCCTGTTTTAGAATAATAAAAATGTTCTCTGCACATTTAATTCAAAGTAATCAATCTGAGGTGCAGTGCTTGAGCATCCAATAAAAGAAAATCAATGCGGTCTACAAAGAAGACAAACAATGCCAGCTTTTACTAAAGGGATTATAGGTTAACATTTATTCAGTGTATTGTAATCTGATGTCAAGTGGTATAAAATCAAGCCAACAATCCATTACCACCAGTTATAGGCTAGGTGCTGAGCTCATGCAAATTGACTTTTCATAGAACTTATTAAATCATTTGTGTGTTCTAGCTATGGAGCATTTTTCTACAGCTGCTGAATTTCAATAAATTCTATTTCATACTTGTATGAGGAATACCAAAAAGACAAATATTTGTCATTTCAAAGCACAGTTTAAATTTTTCCATGGTGTCCTTTTGCTCCCCATCATTAATTAATCAAATGGAATGTAGTTTGTCTTACATTAATAACGGGCAAAAAAAACACATTAATTTGTGAAATGAAATAAAGAAGTCGTTCTCCTACTCTCCAGTTTGGTCCTGCTTACCTCCCACGAGTGCTATCAATTTTTAAGCATTAAGTTTAATAAACTGACAAAAAAAAAAGCAGTTTTAAAAAGATGCCTGTGCTGTTTAAAGATAATCACAGTAATTTGTAATAAAATGCTTTGCAGGGAAGAAGGTTTCCATGCAAATGTCAACTCTCAAAAGAAATCTTTGACAATGAAAGGTGCAACCCTGTTCCCAAACAAAATCAATTTGAATTTGCCACTGATACTGGTCAGGGTGAAACAGGGCTCTTACATCTTCCTACAATAAGCCACATTAAAAGGAGCCAAGCCTTTTAAATAATACATCATAAAAAGGGATTTGTATCCATCACATGCATTTTCTAGGTGTTAATTCACAGGAATACACGGGGTTGGGGCATGTGGCTCAAAAACTCTATTTTTCTGGTTAATTGCTGGCTGTAGTAATATCCACTTATTCATATCAGCTGGGATGAGGACAGGCACAGTTCTCCCTTCAAGTCTCGGAAAAGGATGTAAGCTTCAGTTTAGCATAATGGAAAATCGCTATAGGAGCTGTCAAAGTTAACATTATTTTTGAAACAGGCTGGTTCCTTTTTAGGGCTGGATCACTTTTATGTGTGTGGAAAAGCATTGCCACATGTTTGAAAATATTGCTGATATTTTGCAGATTGTATTGCGCTGCAGCTCTCTGCTGCTTCAAAACACTTCGGAGTTAGACTGAGGTAGGAAGGGAAATTAGACGTGACACTATTTTTATTATAAAAGCTAAGTTTGGTTTTGCCACCCTTGGCACAACATAACATTTTAGCCAGGGAAATGTCATTTCCCCCCCCACCCCTTCTTTTTTTATGCATAACCTTGTGGTTCTAAAAGGAAATCGAAACCCCGAAGTTCTCAGTGTCACCAAATTGTGAAGGCAGTGCAAACTTTGATTATTTAGGTAATGAAGATCAGAGAGAAAAGTTATTCCATGGATTCGTCAAATTAAAGCAGTATTACTCCTTGCTTTGCTCTGTTAATTTTCCAATCAATTTACAAGTCAGTGCACAAGTTCCTGCCTTAATTTCTTCTCTCTAAAACAGGAAAACTTCCTTTTTTGTTGCAAAATCCTTTCAGCTTTCTGCATGGGCCACCCTAGATGACTACTACAGAGGGAAGCTCCTTTTTAAGGACTTAAGCTGAAAGGCTGCTTAAGCCTCAAAATCCATCTGTGTGTTGGGAAGGACAAATTTTCATCTAGAAATTTTTCCAGTCAAGTTTAGATTAAAATAAGTGGGGAAAGACCAATAGGATTTGCTCCGGCACTTCTTCTACCAAGGTGGGACAAACCACAACCCTGAGTCCTGCCCCTTGTCCAGCTGTTTAGGCCCAGGACGACTTCTCAATCCACTCTGCTGTTTTCCTTTGTTGTCTTCATTTTCCATAGGCAACACTGTGCTTTCCCTGCCCATGGCTGCCCAGCTTGAGAACTTTTTCTGTGGCATTTAAGGTACCAGTGCCCAGGGGAAAGTTTTCCTACAGAATTAATTGTTGACGCTCCTCAGCACACATCATTGTGGTGTCACCAGTTTTACCACGGAAGCTGCGCAGAACTTCAAAGGCCAGCAATTGGAATTTAAAATTAAAACATCAGAGTCAAGTAGATAGTTTCTATCCGCCACACCCACCAATGAATCAAAGTTCTGCTTTCTCCCTTTCTAAACAGAGAATCATGACATAGGAGATCCAAAGTACATGAAAAAAGTATGAAAACATGAAGGTGGTCACACACAAGAGACTGATACTAGGATAAAAGACCATCCAGCTAGAAAATACTGTTTCCAGTTTCTGAATGCTAGGCTTTAAAGAAAAAAGGGGAAATGGTTTGGCTTGAAGAGGAAGGGCACCATAGACCTTATGGCCATAAAAGGCATCCTGCTTTTGCATTTCTGAGCTAAGGGCCGCAAAGTTCCACAGCTGGAATCTGTATAGCACTAGTTGACTGTGGGGTTTAGATGATACAACCAGCTAAATGTGATTGAATACCAAAGGCTGAGCAGTGCTTATAATGCCTGCTGTTGTGAGACTTCAATTAATTATTGCAACAGAATGAAACAATGCAGCAGCTGCACAGGGCATGGTTCCAGTATTGATTGGGCTTCTCAAAAGTGTTCTCTTAGGATGCAGAGCGCAGTCAAACATGCACGAACATCATTCAGTTCCCCTGATCCTGTTATGTGCTCCCTGTTCCTCAAACTAAAGCAGCCTCAAGAAGCAGGAAAATGCCTCTTTAGTTGAAGGCAGACAGGACTTTAAGCCTGACTCAAGGGGGTTATGCAGATGTAGTGACCTTTCTTCCAGAAACCAGATTTTACACTCAAATTGCCATTAAAGCTCTGTGTTCCCTTGAGGCCCATAGTCAACTTGTGTGTTTTCTCCATTAGGGTTAAAAGTCAGTGTGGCACCATGCCCACAGTGCATACTAACAGACTGGAGCATAAATAAATGGCAATCTGACCCTCCATCCAAGGGAAATTGCATCTTTTTTCTATATATTTTTGTAATACAGACTATTTACTATGGTGATAAATGCAATGTCTAACTGGGCTACTGGGAGATGCCTTGATGCAAACAGCAAATATACAGGAAATGTTGCACTTTTCTCACTCTTTAAAGTAACTATAAAATTCAGTGCAAACAAAAGCACCCTATACCTGTACCCAATGCCAGCAAATACACTTTTGCAGTGCTGAACTGGAAATAAAGTGTGTTACTTCTTCCTTTAAATTAAGCTTAACAGAACACTTCTGTGAACAGATTGTGCTTTCAGCTGGATGCCAGTCAGCCAACTTTGTTCAGGACACACAACATCTCTGCAATCTTTACATGTGAACTACTGAAGGCCCTGAGCCAGAATAAGGGCTTTTGTCCTTTTGCACACATTAAAGAGGGATCTGTAGACAATGAAGTTGAAATTCTGCTCCTGTTGAAGCTTAGTAGAATTTATGCATTTCGATGCAAAACTGATTTCATCCAGTACTTTTTCCACTATGGACCTTCCAGCCATTCTGCCCTGGCTCTTCCTAGGCACTGCGGGCACACAAGCTTGCATACACAAATTCCAAATTTCACCTCTTAGAGCAACCTGCCAACAGTGAGTGTAGAAAATATGATGCCTTTGGGTAGAGGGAACATTTGCAAAATTCTCACCTCCTTGCAAAACAGGGCCAGAGTCATCTTTCTTTGCTCTCAAATGGCTCTCATGCATTGCTCAGACCTGGTACGGCAAAAAAGAACTCTGTACAACAGGCATATTTGGGAGCTCTGTCTTGCTTTACGGGGTGTGTCTAAAAGGGGCAGACAATCTGGTCTATTTCAACAAGAGCATCTGAGTAAAGAAAGGAAAAGCTGCATCCTTTGGGGACTTAAACTGGAACATTAGGTTCCCATATGTGAAACTACATCCCTACAGCTGAAAGTGGTAATGACCATCTATTTTTTTCAAAAATTATTTAAAGAAAACATAAAAATTTTCTCTAACTTAGGAAGAACATATTAATAATTAAGAAGGTCTAATGACATATCAGGCAAAAGCTGTATTCCTGCAGTTCAGTGGGGTTTTCTGAAAACTCGTAAGATGAGACACATTTATTTTGCTAATAGAAAATAATAGAACAGAGGCTTTGGATAGAACATTTAATTTAGATGTTGAGAGAAATCAGATGACATTACCTATAAGTTGAGCATGTTTATAAACTACTCAGAGTTTGCTTCCTAGTGTTAAAGAAAATTTTCTATATAGGCAGTATGGGAAATTGGAAGTACAACTGCCAGCAGCAGGTGATTCACAGTAGATTATCCTTAAAAAGTAATACCATTTGTAAAGGAAAGCAACAACTTTCAGTTCATTAAAAGAATCTTTTCTCTCCACTGCCCCCAAATTATAACTTCTTCCTTCAGTTTTGTAGACAATTCCAAGTTATTAAGGTATCTGTTTTAACATTAAATGCAATAAATATGCAGAGCCCCATCCTAGCTCAACAGCAATCTGTATCTTGTGTAGCAAGTCTTTTATATGATTACTGAACACTGCGTTAAACATGAGCTTTAAAAGAAAAAAGAAAATAGATGCTTTAAATGCCACCTTGGCTGCTGGTTAACCAAATTGGGTGGGCAAGGACTTCAATGGGAAGCTGTACCTGTGAGGGAAATATCTTGTATATACTCACAGCTGGAAGCTGAGTTAATTGAAGTATGAATTATATCTACTCTAACTCCATCGTAAGCCTGTATTACAAGCTGTTATTTGATATAAGGCTCCTTGATCTTGTCTCAAAGCTAGAAGAATCTCCATTTTAATATTTCCTCCCACACTTGAAATGTTTGGGTCTCAAGGAAGGTGCGTAGTTAAAAAAAAAAAAAATCAATATGTCAGACACATGCCTTTTTTCCTGCATTTCCAAAAAAAAAAAAAAAATAAAACCAATACAAACAGACAAACAACAACAAAAAAAAATCCTAGAATAAGGTGCACAGAGTTTTCTTTAGAAAATAAAAAACGTGTTAAACAGCCCAGTGTGGCTTTGAAAACTTATCTTTTAAATAGAATTGATCTATTCTGGTCTATTAGACTGGTGGTGAAGGTATTTACTTGATCATTCTTCTACAATGCATTGCATTTATCAGGCCAAGCAGCTTTGAAGGGTTTCATTCTATTCTATTAAACTAACACAGACTGGCATGAATCAAGGTCTTTCTAGATGCAGGAAGTCATCCACATTTCAATAGCCATGTCCTTTGACTTGGTGCAAACCTTCGGTTAGTTAGACAAATTTGACAGCGCATCCAGTAGTTCCAGCAGAGGCCAGAATTTTACTGAAATTTTGTGGCCAAACAGTGGATGAAATCAGGCAGACTGGTAGAAGATAATGATACATTGTCCTCAACAGCTTTCTGGAGGCAAAGGCATGTAGTCTTCTAATTCCCAGGGTATACTGCAGGTTATGCAGGTTTCACAAGTGCATTCGTTAAAAAATAAAATTGAAGCTCAGATTTAAAAAAGCAGAAATATTTCTCTAGAATACAATTGGATAAAAGAGAACAAAGCACAACAAGGTGTTACAAACTTCAGACTCAAATGTAGTTGCAGAAATCACAAATCAGTCTTTGTTCCTCAGAGAGCTGTTTCATGAGCTAGAAAGTAAAAGGTATAATGCCCCTGCTCCTTCTGCCATCATCACAACGTGGCAGATGCCCCCTCAAAAATGTTTTGGCAACAGCATCCACCTGATTAGACAGTCTATGACAAACACAACTGCTGCTCCCAGCTCACTTCTTCCTGCTCAGCACCACTCAAGCAGGATTTTATGTGATCCTGTGGGTTCCTGTAATTCACTGAGTAAAAAATGGAATTATAACATAAGAACAAAATCATCTACAGATGATGGAAATGAACATTTTATTTTAATTAATAGGATTAAGTACTTCACAATTTCTCATCCTGAATGGTAAACCCCATCCTGTATATTTCTTTTTAGTTTCATATTGGTCTACTATAAGATAATGAATATCGTTATATACCTATAAAATTCTATATTAAAAATTACTACAAAGGTGTCCCACTGATCTCGGAACAGTTAATACCCAACAATTTTAAAAAGCTAATGAGAGTATCAAAAGAGTATGAATCTTAGCAGACCTGAATGGTCACTATGTTCTGCTCCATAACAGGATGGTATTTTTTGTTGATTATATTGTAAAGAGTACAAAATCTTCCTTCCTTATCTTGTTGAAAAGATCCTTATCATGTGTAACATAAAAACAGCCAGTCTGATTTTAATACATTAATACTGTAAAATAAACACAAGGCACTGTGTGCCAGGCCTCTAGAGTGTATCATTACAGCTTCATTAAAAGCTTGTGAGGACAAGGGGGTTATGTGTTGCAGAAGTACTAGTCCACCAGAAATATGCCAATATAACCTATACAGGTAGCATCAAAGAAAAAAAGAATACAGATGATAAAGACAGTTCTGCATGCTTTTTAACTTTTTAATCACAACAGATATCTATAGATGAAGAGGCCAAGTTAAGCAACACTTCATAGCTGCATTATAATTAAGCAGTCATATGTGCCTCTGTAGGTGAAACAACCTTTAACCTACCTGAGAAGGGCTCAGAAAATAACATTGCTATTGCTTGTACCTGGAGCACATTATGTCTGTTCCTGCCCTGTTGTTTTTTAGGACTAGAGGGTTGATTTTGGCAACCTTAAATCCATGAGAAATACTAGTTTTATTATACCTTTTACAAACATTAGACTTAGCTATCAGAGCTTTGAAAGCTTACTTATAACAGCCCCACCTACAGCCACTAACCCTCATTCGCTTCCTAGGACATAATTAAACTTCTCCAGATCCCCATTAACCTGTTCCTTTGATCTCCACAGTGATGATATGCAAAGCCATCCTATAAGGCCTCATCTCTTGCTATTGGTTGGGATTTTTGATAACTGTATGCAGAGTTCTGAGGAAGCAAAATCTATTGAAGATTTTCTCAAGCTATAGACAAATCCAGCTCAAAAGACCAATTTAAAAATATCCATGTATTGAGTGAAGTGTCTTCATTAGGGTCTAAGGCCGGAAAGAAACTACCAGTCCAGGGAAATGCTGAGGGTCTGTGACTGACCTTTCTTTGGTTTTAATCACTGAAACTCCCAACAGCTTAATAAGTTGAAGGTGCTAGATCACAGTCTAACTTAATAAGGCCCCACAGCAGAGCCTTGGCCACCTTTGATTGCTCCCATAAGTCTTAGCACATCTGGTACACTGTCCTTGGGTGAGAAATGTTTTCCATAACTTTCCTCATGTTCACTACCCTGCATATAAATTGTTTTTATTAAACCAAGAATGATACAGCACTCTGTATTTCTGTGAGCTTTTGCAGTTTTCAGTCATCATTCTACTGAGATGATTGTTTTCTCCAAACCAGAATTAAACACTGTTTATCACAAGAGTCTCCTTAGCCTTTTTTCCCTCCATTACCACTTGTTTTACTGAAAATCACATGGGTCAACCTAACCTTCAGCTGCAACACAAGATTAAAGAACTAGAGATTGCAACAAGTCAGGTAGGAATCATCTGCAATCTGCTGCATTTGTTCTTTTTCAAGGGCAGAAAGGGCAAAAAGGCAAGCACAGATTTAGTCAGGAAGCTTTAAAAAAAGAAAAAACCAAAGGCAAAACTCATGCTAACTTAACTGGAAGTTATTTATTTTTTGTATGCATAGTTTAGCTATAATGTAAATTAATATAACTTGTGAACTTATGTATAGAAAGTGTGGCAAAAATGAGAAAAATGTCATTTTATGATGACTGCTGCATACAAGCATTTGGCTGTACTATACACACATATATAAACACACACAGAGGAATAATGATGCTCACAAAAAATCAGGAATTGCTTTAACGAAATCTGTTGCTCCTGCCAGATCTAATTTTACATAACCTTTCTATCTTATGCTTGTCTATTTGTTTGTTTTCTGTTTTATTCAGGTCTTTTCCTATTCACAGCAGTAGAATATCCGGGCAGCTTCAGTCAGTGCTGAAGAAAATATTTTGAGTGGTGTCGGTGATCTGTTTTGTCTCCCATCCTTCCCCTGGAAATAAGCATGCAAAGTAGTCCTTTCTTTTCACAGGGTTTCGGTTGCTGGTGTTTTTTAATAAACAATGCAATACTTATCCTGGGAAATCAAGATGATGAGATGCGTCTTGCCCTGGAAGCTGAGGCTTGTGACATTTGCAAAGGTCCTTGGACTCATTTTGTAGGATTTAGTTTCACAGTTTTGTAACAATCTTTGAGAAAGTTTTATTTTGCACACAGACAAATTTTAACAGTTAGATCTGAGGATTTTATGCACATAAGACAAAAGTATATTCATTTGAAGGGATAACAAACTAGTAAAGGCACATTACTGATCATTTATCTTTCTGATTTATGCAATACTATGCCTGGAAACTGAGTTGCTAAAGTTAAGGAAATGTGCAGTTCTAAGTAGGGAATTGTAAGCAATGCAGTGTTATTTTAGATAAAGGAATACTCTGAATTCAGGTTCTATGTGGAGTTTATAGTGTTCTGTAAGACGCTGCTAGTTAAATAATAATGATAAGTCTTTCCTTACAATTTTCATTTCTTTTCAGAAAAAAAAAATAACTGTATAAATCATAATGTTTTCACAAACCCCTGATCTAAAAATAGGGAAATATATAGTTCAGAGGATCTTCTTTATTTGTAACTGGTTTTAATTATGTTGTTGCCCAAGTAGAGTCCATGAGTGACTTTTTAAGATAATCTCTTCCTGCAAATTGCTTGAAGAGACAAAGAGAACACACTTTTTAACAAATTTTGCCACATGCCCTCAACACCCTAAACTGTTAGTCATTAAATATGTGTTCATGTGAGAAGCCACATCTTTCTAAAAGAGGACTTCTCACTCACTGTCAACATCCTCATAAGATGAAGATGCTGCTGTAACAATGACCATACTGGGTCTGATAAATGGTTGTTGCCCATTTAGGAATGGCTACATCGGATGCCCAGCTGAAAGAAAGAGAGCCAGTATTAGTTCCCCTAGTACTCTTTCAGCCTTCTCTTACTTTCAACTTTGAGTTTTCCTGAGCTGGAAGGGATTTTTATGCAAATGCTATGTAAATTCTACATAATCCTCAGCAGATTCCTCCTCTATGAAATTGCTAAGTATCATTTGAGCCCACCTAAAGTTATAGCTTCCCCAGTGTCCTCTGGCAAGAAAAGGTCTTTTTCCAGCCATGGCTTCTTTTGTTTGCTCTAATTTTTCCTTCTTTGGTGCCTAAATTTCCATGTTAGTAAAGATAGTGACAGTCTATATTTCACCCTCCCCATGCCATTCATGGCATGGAGAACTCAGCCGCATCTCTCCACCCACATCTTTTCTTTTCCAGACTTCTTAGTCATACTTCATATGGAAGTTCTTCTGCACTTTTGACCATCCATTTGACCCTTACAAGCACTTTTCACAATTCCACTACATATTTTAGAGAGAAAGAGACCAGAACTGCTAACTTTTCAAGATGTGAATGAGCACAATGATAGCATTTGGGGATTTTCTCCTTTTTCGATCATGTGCTTTGCTTTTCTGATTGCCACTAAATCCTAATCCCACATATTCATGGAAATATTTCAGCAGTATATCCCAGAGATAGTGCTTCTCTATGATGGCGATGTTGAGGAAAGAGTCTATCAGTACATAAATAAAATTGTGACATTTTTTTCCATGTTCATCACTTTAAAATTTTTCTCCATTCAGTTTCATATATTATTTCATTGCTCAGTCACATGAACTTACAAAGGTCTTCTGTGGTCCGTCAGTCAACTATCATCCTTACTGCAGTGGGTAGTATTAAATCATGATTTGTTTCCATGCGCTTAGCATTTCTCCTGTGTAATAGTAATCACACATTGCATATATATCTGCATAGAAACACAGAAATACTCAGGTTAGGAGGAGCTTTAGCAAGTCATCTCTTCCATCCTACAGCTCAAAATACGTCCAACAATGAACTTAGACTAGGCCTCCATGCACTTTGCTCAGCCAGGTCCTGAAAACCTCCCATCTTGGAGGTTCCACAATGCCTCTGTGAAACCAAGCCCCGCATTCAAATGTTAGTATACCTGTAGTGGAATTCTTTTACTTATACAAAGTGCCAGTCCTCTGTTTCAATTTATGACCATTGTCCCTCATTCTCTCACTATGCATCTCAGAAAGACTGACTTCATCTTCTTGGTAGCCTCATAGGCTCAACAACCTCTATTTACTTGGACCAAACTTCTTTCCCTTCTGACAGAGCTTTGCCTTTCTGTCCCCTTTCAAAGTCCTCCTCCAATATCCATTCCTGTTCAAAGATAGCACATAGTTTCCCCACAATGCACCAGCTCTCTTAGCACCCTTGAACATACACCATCTTGTCCCAAAGACCTGTGTAGGCTGAGGTTCTCAAGAGATGCTTAACTTGGGGATCTAAGCATTTTTGCTAATGTCTGTTCCTCATATCTGGAACCCTGTTCTCTAGGCACATATGCTTAGGATGCAAAAATCAAGACAAAGGAGATACTGAGTACCTCAACCTTATCTGTGTCAACTGTCACTAAATGACTTTGTCTGGATTTCCTGCTAATGTATTCATAGAGGCTTTTCTTCTCCTTCTTGACATCCCTTGTTAGCTTCAAGTCTAGTTAAGCACTGGTTTTCTCCTGCTTCCATCTCCTGTATATGTCCTCTTTGGATTACAGCTCAGCTGTGAGTTGCCTGTTTAGTAAAGCCAATCTTCTGATCAACTTAATTTTCCTGATAATTGGGATGAACCATTTTTCTGTTCGGAAGAGGTTGACCTGCCAGCCCTTCTCATCTACTTTACCTTTCATAGTTGCCTGTCATAAGATCCCAACCACCAGCTCCTGAGCAAGCTGAAGCCTGCTGAGGTCTATACTATCCGTTATTTTTCCCAAAATTTAGACAGCCTCATGTATTAAACTGTGACATTGCATCTCACTGACACTAACTGGAGAATCTTCCAGCTTAGCAGTAGACCTTTCTCTCTTTTCTGTTCCTTTTATACAAGATCTTGTGAAGCACTTTAATGACTCCTTTTACACTGACCATCTGCAGTGCGTCAACCAAGAGCATTCTTAAATACTGCCTTGGGTCTATCTAGCTCATCTGCATGGCAGAATAAGGCCAAAGCAAGAGGAAGGCTCTCAGGTTGAAGCTTTCCGCTATTTAGAACAAGTTTTTGATTCCAATTCCAGTTTGCTATTAACTTAAATGTCACCTAGCTGAAGTGGTTAACTGGTCAGCCTAGGGTGAACCAGCTCTACTCCATAATCATTTTCAAGGGGGAAACCCTTTCTCTTACTGAGCGTAGCAATCTTGCCTTTCTCTAACAGTCTGCATTTAGGGGTAAGGATAACAGGCAGTTTTCATCAGACTCTGAGAAAGGCATTCTAGTAGTTTCAAGTTTTCAAAGATGTTTTTGCTGGGGCCAGGCACCAGACAATTACAGGTACACCCTGCTTTGGCTGAGCCAGCAGCTCTTGCAAGAAAAAAAAAATAAAATCTCTGTCTTTTGTGTAACTGGACATTATGCTGCACGATATAAACAGGTGCGAGAGCTTTTTTTCACCAGTTCAGTATCACTAAATATATCAGTGTTGTAATTTTCAATGCAGATTTTATATTTCCTTATCCTATTAGAAATTAGCAAGATACAAATCCAATGAATACAATTTCTGATTATTTATTTTATAATCATTACTTTATAGACTAATTGTTCTTATACTTGTTTAACTGATTCTCTTTCTGTTCTTTTTATTGACACGTGTCGCCTTTGGAAAATTCACAGCTCTTCCAGACTGAAGCTTCTGAATTTTTTAATAAAGATAAGTGCATTTAAAATAAATGAATAAATAAATAGAATACTTCAGCATTAGTTTAGCTAAATATTTCCCGAGTTTTCTAGGAGAGAAGCCTGTGTAACTCAGCAACAGACTTTAAAGGGATAAATGTGATGGAATCAAGCAATGGACTAGAACTCACTCCCAGCCACATGCTTTTCCTCATGTTCATTGGACGGTCATTTAGTTTCTTTGGTTCAATTTATCCCAGTCTAACTTCAGGGATAGAACAGAAGCATCTAATTAAGACTGTAATTGCTTTAGCTTCTCTTGCTTGTCAGTGAAGAGAGAGGGACCTCTGTGAGGCAATTCATATTTAAAAGATAAGTTTATTTGCCCTTTGATACGACTCTCTTTCTCCAATAACTAACTGGGAAGATGAGGACAACTGCAATTTCAATTAAGTACCTCTGTTACATACCTAAAATTAGCTCAGGTAAATCTGGATTTCTAAGCCTTAATTTCCTTTTGTAAAACAAATTTAAATTGTACTTCTTCTGGTGGTATATGTAGCACCAAGTGCCACTATGATACAAATTTTAGTGATCATGGTAATGTCAATTCCTATCAACAGCAGATGCACCTCAAATAAAGCTGTCTTCTTCAAAAAAGCTGAGATACTAAGATCTGAAAAAGCTTCAGTGGTATTTTTTTAAATGTGCTGTTGTTTGTGCCTAGTCAGGAAACAAATCTGTACAAGCATTTGAGGAAAGCTCCCTTTGCCAAACCCCTTAGAAATACCAAAAATCCTGTGACTGGCAACTGAAGAACCCTGAAGATTATGTTTTAACATAATCTTACCTACTCCAGCCTCTTCCATTGCAATACCCACCACAACCACAAAACCCTCCCACTAACGAAGGAACATGTTTTCCCAGTTATAAGGCTCCTGCTATTGCTCAGAGCCACAGCGCCAAAACCCCTGGCAACAACAGTACTGCTACTGACACCATATCCTGCTAGTAATGTACCACCTACACTTTGTTGGACCCAGTTACAATAGTGTCCTTACCAGAACTGTTTATAATAGCATGAAAATATGAGCACATAAGGGAAAGGGTGGGTTAAAGGTAATTCCTTCTACATGCTGCACTGCTTAGTTTAAGAAAACTCTCCTTCTCCCTCCTTTTGCTCTCAATTAGCAGCTGCAAAATAACAATTCATTTAAAGCTAGGTTAGGCTGGAAGATCTCCCTGTGCAGCTGCAGATATGAGACAGGTTTTAACAGCTGAAATACAAAGGAGGGGAAAAAGCTGTTTAAAAAATATCGCCTGGCTTCCCGCCACACAAGAATTTTCCTCCTTTTGTTGGAGGGTTCAAGGATCTCTTCCTTTTGTTCTTTTGGGTTTAATAAAACCTTTTGTACCCCTTCCACTCCCTCTCAACCAGGTGGTCTACACGGCTGCTGATTGAGGTCAGCTGCGAGAGATGTAACATCCCAAGTCCAGTGCAGCAGCCCTAATCCTCGTGTTAGAGTTAAGGCACTCAGGAGACTGGAGACATTATTGTTTTCCTGACTGGCTCACCTCAGCCAACAGTTGTTCTGGTCACCTAGTGCGAGCCCACCTACAAAAGGCATTAGAGGAATGCTCTGCACATGCTTCCTGAGCAGGAACAGTTCTGCTTGTGTAAAGGAAGGGAGACATTGATAGCCAGGGAGCTTGTGGTAGGCAGGGGAAGATCCACCAAGGCCCAGGATGAATCCTTGATCTCTCAGACAGATTAAGCCTCTGGGGTCCAGGGAGCTTCTTCAAGCGGAAGTACATGGGCTAGCTGGGCAGGACTGTTGCTTTGCAGGGCCCTGAGACATCTGAAGGGGACAAGAAAGGATATTGCAGCACTGAAGTAGCAGATTTGTGTAATTTTTTTCACCAAAAAAGAAATAACTTTGTCCTTGAATACATGTATTGACATCTGGGCACAGCTTTCCTGTTTCCATTTGTTTAACTCATAAATGGAGAAGGAGATGATCTTCTTGCAATTTTATCAGCCATTTACAAATCTGCTTTTCCCTCTTATTGATTAAGAACCAAATTAGGGAATAAAAATGCCTATCTTCTTTTCAGCTTCTTAGTGGTTCTTGGGACCAGGAACACAACAATGTCTCGACTTAGGCTCAGGATGGCCAACCTGCTCGAGGCACACACTTCCAGCAGCTGGTGGGAAGGGACTACATGATGGATGGCTCCACAGAGCAGCTTCCTTTCAAGCCCCTCTCTTATTAAGAATGAGAAAGTCAAGCTATGCAACCATTTTAGTCTGATAAGAACCAAAAACAGATGCATGAGTCAGCTACATAATAGTGACAACAAAGTCTGAGTACCCTGGGAATGTGTGGTGAAAAGTGGAAAATCAATGTACTCCACATCCATCCCATCATACGAGTGAAAATCATAGATTGGGCTGTTTTGCAGATGTAGCGAGGATTTACCGTTCTGGATCTCATCTGGGGGAATTAGCTGGGCAGATCCTTGTGGTGGAGGTGTTTGTGTTCTTTCTTTCAGCCACAGGTAAGGAGTAGGATTTAGAGAAGGGAAATTTAACCCCATGCAACTCAACGTCATCATTGAAAGACAAAGAAATGGTGGTGTTTTTCATGGGAGGTGTTTGGTTTTGGTAACACTGTGGTCTAAATCTTGAACTGCAGTCATGAAACTGTTGTGGGGTACTGGAGAGAGAGGGGGAAAGAAAAGCAGTTCCCCGTCTTATGTCTGACCGTGGGAAGAGGAAGATAGAGCTTTCTTTTTATTTGTTGCCCTTCCGTAGATGAATCATAGAATCAGCTAGGTTGGAAAAGACCTTTAAGGTCATTGAGTCCAACTGTTACCCAAGCACTGCCAAGACCACCACTAAACCATGTCACTGAGGGCCTCATCTACACAGTTTGTGAACACTTCCAGGGACAGTGACTCCACCACTGCCTTGGGCAGCCTGTTCCAATGCCTGAGCACCCTTTCAGGGAAGAGATTGCTCCTAATAGCCTGTCTAAATCTCCCCTGGTGCAGCTTGAGGCTGTTTCCTCTTGTCCTGTCACTAGTTACCTGCGAGAAGAGACCAGCCACCTCCTGGCTCCATCCTCCTTTCTGGCAGTTGTAAGGAGGGAGAAGGTCTCCCTGAGCCTTCTCCAGACTAAACCCCCCAAATCCCTCAGCCATTCCCTGTCACACTTATGCTCCAGGCCCTTCACCAGCTCCGTTGCCCTTCTCTGGGCCTGCTCCAGTGCCTCAATGTCTCTCTTGCAGTGAAGAGCCCAGAACTGAACGCAGGATTTGAGGTGCAGCCCAGTAAAGTGTGATGGTCACTACTCTGGTTCTGCTGGTCACAGTGGTGCTGATACAAGCCAGGATGCCGTTGGAGCTCATGGCTGCCTGAGCACAAGCTACTCATGTTCAGCTTCATCAGTCAGCACCCCCAGGTCCTTTTCCATCAGCAGCTTTCTCAGCAGCACTTCCCCAAGCCTAGAGCATTGAAGGGACTGTTGTGGACCAAGTGCAGGACCCAACACTGAGCCTTATTGAACCTCATCTCATTGGCCACAGCACATAGATCCCACCTGTCCAGATCCCTCTGCAGAGCTTTCTTATGCTTCAGTAACCAACACTCCCACCCAACTTGGTGTCATCTGCAGATTTACTGAGGGTGAACTTAATCTCCTTTTCCAGACCATCAATGAAGATATCAAACTGGTCCTGATACTAAGCACTAGGGACACCACTAGTGACAGGTCACCAACCAGATATGACACTATTTACCATTCTTTGGGATCTGCCATCGGGCCATTTTTCAACCCATGCATAATGTTTGGCTTGGTAGACATCATTACTCTTTGAAAAAGCTTCCCCCTTTCAGAAAGCATTGCTGTGTTTCTTATGAGCTCTCACATCTTTGGAGTATTTGTGCACATTTCACAGTTTTTCAAGACAAGATTTGAAAACAAACTTAGAAGAGAGATGGAATTCATCCAGCTCCAGCCTAGAGGTACCTTCTAAGCACCTTCTACATCCACATCACAGTTTACCAACTGGCTTACAACAGGCAGACCACCAGAAACACCAGGCAGTGCCTACACCAGCTAACTGTGGGATGCAGGAGAGCAAGACTGCAGTCACAAAGTCTTCTATCTGACTGGTGAATTGCTCTTTTTCTCAGCTACTTGTTGCTAAGTTTCTCTTTAATACATATTTTCCATACGCAGCAGCTGCTTTCTTGCGCTCCTATGAATATATGAACATGAATTTCCTGGTGCTGAAAAGCACCTTCCAGTTTGCTTAAGACTCCTACCTAAGACTCAATATTCCTCATGGTTAAGACAGGAAAGTTGTGAATTGCTTTCCAACTTGGAGTTACAGATTCAAATGTCTTTTAAAGCCAGTAATTTATCTGGAATCTTAGCCTCGCAGCTTAACTAGTTGGCTCCTTGGTTTCAGTGTGCCAGGAAATCTAGCACACGATAAATATATATAGTTCTGAGGTCATTGTTGCTTAGATTTTGATGTGTCTGCTGTTTAGCTTTTGTCTCCAGATACATCAAATCCTGATATTTAATAAGCACTGCTGCTGATTTAATTTGGGGGTTTTTAATATACTTTGGGAGATTGTGAGTCCTATATCATTTAAGCAGTTAAACAACACAGCTACTTGGATCAGTAGTAAATGCTGTATACTTTTGGCAGGGATGTGAAGAGTCCAGATTTGCACTGTATTCTTGATGTTCTAAGTGCAATATCTAGGAGTGTTGCAAAGGTGATGCAACATTTATGGGTGCTGGGCTGTGAGAAAAAGAAGGGTAGGGATATAGGGAGAAGGCTCATGATAAGTCCTCTCAAAAGTCCTTATTTCTTAATTACTGCTCTGTACTGTTCCTGTCCTGACATTTTCCAAGCTGACTCAGCAAGCTCATTGACATGCTTGTGGCAAGCATGCAATGAGAATTAAATCTGACCTACTCTCAGGTGAGACAAGCCCCAGCGCTGCAGTTATGAAAACAGTGAACATTTGCTATTTAGTATGAACCTTTCCTCTGGCAGGAAAGCTGGGTGAAAAGAGGTCCTCAGTGACCAGCATTTCCAGAGCTATAGACCCAGATCTGAAAACTACTCTTTCTGCAGCCTTTAGACAAATTACTTTTCCTCTCCACCTTGGTTTCAGTGATTTTTCAGAAGTGCTAGTAAAACCTACTTGACACAAACACCAGTTTGGAAGCTGAGAAGTATTTTTCACACAGCATTTTTATTTTTGCCTCTCTCCAGTAATCTGCTTCTCTAAATAATTTCCCTAAGTAATTAATTCTATGCATGTTACTAAAAAACTTAAAGAAGAGGAAGATCAATACAAGAGTGAATCTCCACGCCATCTGTACACAAGGATATTTGGGGTGGAGATTAGCATAGCGAAAGGATGTCACTGAGTTGTGTTATTTGCTATTGATGTATTGGTAGCACCTAAAAGCCACAGTCAAATGTGAAGTCAACATTCAACTTGACACTATATATTACTAAAAAACCCCAACAAACAAAAAGCAACAAACAGAAACCAACCAACTCAACAACACAGCTCCAAAGATCTTTCAGCTTAAGTACACTTTGGAAAGCACTGCAATATAAACATTTTCTAGAAAACTGTATTTCTTAAGCTTATGTCTATTTTCAGATAAAGGAGCATCAGGGAGTTTAGCCTGTGAATCTGCATTAATGTTTGGTCTGTCCTGAGTGTTTACTAATCATAAAAAGTGATACCTTCTGCGCAGATTCTATAAGTGGGATACAGCCAAGTTCTTGTCAGAACTGTGCAGAAGAGTTTGACCCACATGTGTCACAGTAAGAGGAATGCTAGAAGACAATTTGAATACTGAATTTGTTAGTAAGTAAGGACATATCAAGACCACTGTTGTGTTTTCAAAGGAGTTCTTTGAACCCCTGCTTTTAATCTTGTGGCGTTCTGAGTGCAAAAGTGGCATATTTATACTTGTCCATTTAGTCAAGTGTTCTCTAAGATAGATTTTCCTGGACTTTCTTTTTCTACTGCTGGTGCTGGATTTTGCTGCAGAATGCAGTAATGCTTAAATAATTTTGCAGCTGTTTTCACAATAAATATTAATTAGCAATGTAATAGTAAATAAGTAATTAAACAGACAATGATGTTTGGAGCCATTTAACAATTCATTTTGAGCAGGCTTCCTGAGAGATCCTGCTTGAGATGAAGGAACAGGCAACGGTTATCTACAAAGACATCTGCAAAGCCCAGATACATGTTTTTTGAGGGTATTAATTAACATAATCTTTTATAACTCCTCTACAAGGATATTTCCTTTCTTCACTCTCCAACACTGTCATGCTCATTTCTTATTTAAAATTGTCCTGTAAGGTTTTCGATTATTTTATTTCAACATAATAAGATCATTCTAAACATTTTTATGTAAGAAATTTTAGATGAGAAAGATACCAGCCAACAAGCAGAGGAAGAAACAATTGAGAAAATATGAAAATATATACACTCATTCTGTCAGAGAAGTTTAAAAAGTCCATGATTTCCACCTGGGTGTCTCCCCTCCTGAAGTTCTGTTTTCTGCTTTCCAGTGAGATTTTTTTCTCTTTCCACCCATACTGAAAATGTTCCTAGATTTTCTTTCTGAACTTTGCTCTTTAAGTAATCTTCCCTTGTTACCCCTAAACAGCAAAGATTTAACTCTTTATCTGCATAGAATCAACTATGTTGGAAAAGGTCTTTCAGATCATCAAATCCAGCCATAACCCCAGCACTGCCAAGACCACCACTATGTGCTCCTGTGAGAGAACTTCTGTAGGGTCTCAGAGATGCTCCTGCTTTTAATGACTTCCTTTAGCTTATTTTACTGGAAGCATCTATCATTTCTTTGCATAGCCTTTTTCCAAGAAGAGAATACTTTGTAAGTAATTGATGCAAAATGTTTAATTTTGTAGAATCCTATTAGCAAATATGTGCAACAGTTAAATAAAACAAAGATCAAGTAAATTTGGCCAGCTAAATGTATGATAGATCTGTCTGTCTTACCAGTATAGTTCACAGTCTACTGTCCTTGCTCTTCTGAGTAGATGAACAACAGAAAAGGGAAGTTTATCTTCTAACAATCTATACTTTATAGAGGAACCAATGCTTAAACTCTTTGCAGGAGATCATGCAAAGAGTTTGCATAAATATCACAAGGGAAAATACTTTTCTAATTGTATGTTGGTAGTATAATTAAACATGCAGCTGTCAAGTACAAGCAAATCTCATTATTTCTTTTTGAATTGTCACCTAAATATTTCATTATTTTGATATTCTTGAGAATTTCAAGAGTATTCAAGTCACGAGGTCTGTTTCTTCTGGTTTTTTATGCCTTAAAATCTTAGTTTCTTCCTAATGTGTAGTGGTTTCTGTGAGAGAAAATGTACCTCTTTATATGGAAGCTTTGTATGCCTCGTTTAAGTAGGATGTTCTGGATCATGATGGCAAAGAAAAGTAGAAGCAGGAAATTATGGGAAAAGGACAAAAGGACAAAACAAGCACGCAAGTTAGAGGGTGGCATAGTAAATGAAAATGTAATTGCAAAGGAAATGCAAAAATAATCAACTTTCAAAATTGAGGCTATAATGTTATCTTAGGCTTATGGTAGGATACAAATTAATTCATACCTTCTTGTGACTTATGATGTCACTGTTAAACCCTTAAATAGCATTAAATCCGTGCAATTCAAAGTTGCATAGCATTTTTTTCTGTGTAGCATATGTGACAACTCAATAGACATTCCTCTACTCAATGCACAGCCATAAATGTGATTTTAAAATAAAAATTGCATCACAGTGGACACTTACTGAGCAAGTAAAAAGCAAAAATACACGACATGAATGGAAATCAGGTGAGGATTAAACACCTCTACAGTATTTTATAAGTATTAGCTTTGTCAAGAGACGTTATTGAACAGCAAGGTGCATCTGCAGAAAATACAATGTTCCTAACTACTCTGGCAATTTATTTTTAAGTACTTAAAGGCAAAGTATTTGTAGGGTCAGCCAGAAGTCATCATTGACAGGAAATATGTGAGATCACACAGAGATTAAGAGGAAATACATTCAATTCATCCAAACATTACAATAATAGGATTAGAAAATAATAAGATTAAAAATACTAAACCTTGGAGGATAAATTCTACCGTTGAGAAGATCTGTGACTGGATCTTTTGATTGTCTGCAGATCTCTTCACACCAGTAGAGAAAGAGGAGTCATTTGGAGTAATTCCTGACTTAATTTGGATAAGGCTTCAAATGTGAATTATTTTTTTTCAACCTCACTGACATGTGTTCTAGCCTCTCCAAAGCCCTTTCCAGGTATATTTTCCTGTAATTCTATAATAGCTTAAGCGTGAATTATTAGTGTAAGGATCTTTTTCCATCATGCTACGCACACAAAGAGGAGTGGCATAAAATAAAATCTGCTACTTAAGTTCTTTTTATGAGAAAAAGCCAGGGTCACAATACAAAAATAATTGTTTCATGATGGATTATCTCGCACAAGGAATGTAACTCTTAGCTGTTTTTCACTCTGTGTTGTCTTACACAAAGCTTTATTTTCTATATGATTCTCTTTTATACTGATTTTGAACAGGTATTTCCACAAGTTATAGTGCCAACTATAGTCAGGCTTTTTTTCCATTTTACAGTGTGATAGGTCCCAGATTTCCACTTCCATTAGTCTACAAGGCAGACTGCACAAGAGGAACATGCTACAGACCACAGTCACAGGTTTGATACTTAAATCATACTTGATTTACTCTCCTTTTCAATGCCACACAGGTACAAGTTGAACTCCTTGACCATTTACATTTGTTTTCTAATCAATTTTAAACAGAACAAAAGTGTACTTTGTAGCAATCCTCTGATGAATTTGGTCAATGTATTCCAATTA
This sequence comes from Psittacus erithacus, assembly GCA_009867235.2. Lineage (NCBI taxonomy): Eukaryota > Metazoa > Chordata > Aves > Psittaciformes > Psittacidae > Psittacus > Psittacus erithacus. Next base: position 28,718 of record WYDI02005469.1, read on the forward strand.
TGCTGACTTATTCTGAAGTCCACACAAAGTTTTAAGAACAAAGATTTAAGAGTTGCTTCAGGACACTAGATTAGTTTATAAAGTTGGTCATTTCTTTAGACACACACAGTTTGAGTTTTTGTTGTGTATCAGCTATTCTTCTAAAATAATGAGAAGGTAAGCTGTATATGTATATCAGAGGGGAATAACCAAAACCTGAAGAAAAGTGAACTAACATGGAGCAGTAACGAAGTTTTCAGGAGGTAGTGTGATGTTGGAAGCTACCACGCTTCCCTTAAGAAAACAGCAAGACCGGGAAATGGATCCTGCAAATATATGCGAGTTCATTCACCATAGGGGAAAATGGAGGTGTTAGAAATGCATGCAAAACTGCAGAGTTATTTTATTATTATTACAGTGACATGGTGGGATAGCTCATGGATACAGACCAAGAAATTGAAAATAGTGCCTTCTTTACACAGTTTCAGGAAACAAGAGCAAGGTATGGAAGTCAGAGGGGATTTATGACCTTGATATTTTCTGGAAGGGCAATATTTCAGGGTATGACCAATCCAAGAGATTTCTGGACTGTGATGGTGACAACTACCTGATACAAGAGATCAATGAGCCAATTTAGGCAGATGCATTGCTGGACCCATAACACACAAACAAGGAAGAGCTGATGGATAATATGAAGACCAAGGGCAGCCTTGGCCGTAACAAAAATGTGATTATAATGTTTAATGTCCTAAAAGAAATTAGTAAAATAAAGAAGAAAATTATAACCCTGGACTTCAAGAGAGCAGACCCACTGGTTTACTGACGAATGTACCTGAAGCATTCATGGGCTCCTCGGAGGCCTGGCTTATTTTCAAAGATAAACTCAAAGCACAAGTATGGTCTGTCCTAACATGCAAGAAGTTGAACAAACATGGCAGAGAGCCAGTACAGATGATCAGAGAGATCCTGAGTGAAACTGAATACTAGGGAAGGTCAAAGAGCACCTGGGTGACCCACATGTACAGAACAATTGCCCAAGCACAGAGGGATGGAGAAAGAGCATTGGAAATAATTCAGCTGGAGATGAAGATAATGAGTAATGCAGCAGGAAACAAGAAGGACTTCTAGCCGTTAGCAGTAGCAAAAAGAAGGACAAAGAAAATTAAGCAAGAAGCCTGATGACAAAATACTTGGAAAAAGCCAAGGTGCTCACTTTTTCCCTCTGTTTCTTCTGGTAAGGGCTGCCTCATCTTCTATCCAAACAGCTGTATCTCAGCAGCTTGTGTCCAGTGGCTTCTGAAAGCAGTATTTTACCCCTCAGCATCATAACTGGGGCTGTCTTCAAGCTGAAATGGTTTTAATTGTTTGATCTCATAAAAGAAGAAGCATATATATTGAAAAACTGCCAAACTGGGGAGTTATCCATTCCAATAATAGCTATTCTCTGGGATCTTGTATCCTTAAAAAAATATGCAGTAGTTTGTATGTGGGATGCATTTGTTTCTAACTGGAATGATACCAATCCTGATGTATGGGAGACAGAAGAGATCATTCTGATAGGTGTGAGTGATTAATAATGACTGTGCTGTTCTAGTTTGGGATTTCTCTCTACAGCTGAGTGAATAAAATATAACATTTATAGTAAGTGCATTCATATATCTGGTGGAAAGTTGCATTTTTTTGCTCGAAAACATGAGAAAGAGAAGTTAGGGATTTCCTAAACCTGTCAAGAAATGTTCCTAGAAGGAAAAAAAGTGAATTCATAAAAAAGATGTACAATTCTAGGCAATTTTTCAGAAAGTTGGAAGAAACTAACTTTCAAAAAAGGAGGAAGCAAAAGCTTTTACATTTGGCACTAACCATAAGGGAGTAAGAAATGTATGAGGCATTAGTCAAGCTTGCAGAGTTTTTCTAAATTATCCTCATGCCAGAGTTGTCTTTCAGCAGTTACAGAGAATTTTGGGACATCTTTTATTCACAATTGAATTTGACTTAAATTTTTAAAATAGCTTTTTAGGAGAAAAACAATAATTATATGAAAATGGGAATATTATTTGTACTGGTATTTCCAAAGCTAAAGGTTTTGGGTTGATGTGCTAAATTTGCAAAGAGCCTTACCCACCAAGCACAAAACTATGTGCTCCCTCACCTCCCAGCAACTATGACCAATGCGTAGGAAATCAAAGGTCTCAACCCATATCTAAGGATGTGTGACCTGGCCTGGAATCTGGAAATTGTCATTACCTTGCACGAAAAACCCTGAGTCTCTGTACAATAGGACAGTCCTGGGTTTGTCATTCTCAGTTTTCCTTATGCATTAAAAGGTCATTTACTGTTCCAACTAATAATTGCTATTATATGCAAATTAGAATAGATAGATCCCCAGTGCCTAAGGTACTCGCTGAAAGGACCCAGGCTCGGGTTAAAACTCTGAGACGCAGATGAAACCCACCTCTCATTTTGACCAGGTAATTGTGCAAACCACTAGGCTATGGACAAACATAAAGCCACATTTGTCACCTTCTCCTCAGTTTTGTAAATCACATCCAAATTCCATCATTTCAAGTTCTTTTTCATCAAAAATATCTGAATTTGTACTGTTACTTTGTCATTTGACTCCAAAGGTTGTCTTGTTATTTCAAATTTTTTGTTAATTTGTAATTTATTTTTATCTTAGCATACATGTCTGTTTAGCATGCAATCCAGAGGAAGAACCCACTTCTCGCATTAGTTCTCTAACATGCCAGAGAGAGAAAATACATTTAAAAAAAAATGTTCTAAGTGCTTTAAAAAGCAGACTCCCACCAAGAAAACATAGATGGCCTAAAAATTTTGAATGTTAATTCAACTGCGTTTCCTCATTTTTGATCAGCTATTGGTTCATGGGCTACAGATACATATATTTTCTCTTACACATATTATCATTTAGCTTGTATCATTATGATGCCTACATGTTGTATATACTCATTGCAAGGAATGCTTAAAATTGCTGTTCCTCCATGCAAGGAGCAATGCACATCACACCTCTCCCTGCAGATCCCCTTTTTGAAGTCTACCTGCTTCCTAATTCAATATATACGGGTAATACCAGAGCAATGAACGGCTTGACTTCTGATGATGAGATGCCCACTGCACTTCTCCATCCACCTTGTGACAGAGAGCTGATGTAGCATTAGCTGCAGCTGAAGAGACTTTTTCTTCTCAGCTGCAGTGACAGCAGGAGAGACTATTAGCGAGCCATGGATTGGGTACTGAAGGAGGAAAGGAGAAGCTGGAAGACAGAGGTACACTTCATTTTTAGCTATGGGAAAAGCTAGAATAAAAGAATAAGAAAAAGTAAAAAGAAAAGGCTTCAGGAAGGTCTGCTGTAATAATATGTATCTGAAGGAAAAAATACATTATTATAGTTATCCTATATTTTGTTAGCTGGCTATGTGGTCACAGTTTCATAGCTAAAGCTGTTGACAACAAAGTCAGTATGTTTGCCATGTAAACTCAGAATGTGTCATTAAGCCACTAGCACCTTACACAGACCCAGAAAGGTGGAGGTGGGTGGTGGTGGGAATCCTGACTACAGTTAAAATGAGCTCTCAGCTTCCTAGGGCTAGGGGTGAGGACAACAGTAGTTGTGTTACTAACACTCCTTAGCATGAAGTCCTTTTGTGAATGAGAAACCAGCTCCAAAATGACATAATGGAATTCTACAGATTCTGGCAAAACTGGAAAATAGCATATTATTTGCTTTCTTCACATACCTATGAATATTTGAGGTCAATCTTCTACATATTGACCTCCTACTTTTACATCATTCATTACCATTTTTATAATGTGTTACAATAAATTCAGTTTTTTTGACAATATGTGTTATTCATCATCTCTGGAGCATTTTTTAAAGTGGGTAATAATGCTGGACTAGAAGTAAAATTGGACATATATAACAGTTCCTGTACTTCAGTATAATTAAAAATAATTATTGAGCCTGACAGCTAGTGGAAATCTTAGTAGTAGAGTATGCTTTACTTTTTTCCAGTATTGAGATATAGGGCATTCATGGTACACAATGCTCCTCTTTCATCTGCCAACAGAAGCAATCAGAATCCAGTGCCTTATTTATCCTAAGGCATTATTAAAACCTCCAGTTGGTTGTGAGACATGCCAGCACAAAGGATATAGTCCAAGGAAAGTAAAAGAATTGTGTGAACAGGTAGGGAAAAACTAGTTGTTTTGTTCCCCAACACCTCTAAAAATGAATCTTCAGTTTAGAAAAGTTAAAATATGTTTAATTTATGTTGCACTTTATTGTTCTTAAATTTTTAGACCTCTGTTACTAAGTTGTAAGTAAAAAGCAGAGATACAAAGAATAAAAAACTCAGAAAGAAGATTATTTTTTGTTACTTCAAGCCTGCTCAGAAATAAGAAATGTGGGGGGAAAGGGGATACATGAGAAATAAAAAATAATTAAAGAAAAATTGTTGTATTCTACAGGATACCCAATTACTACTTCAGTTTTTCCCCAGCTTTATATAAATGAAATGAGGCCCTGGTTTCCAAACAGAGCCTTTACCAACTGCTTACCTTTTTAGATTTGACGCAGCTCTTTGATTCTTTGCATTAGTGCAGACACTGTTTCTAAACAAGAACTTCTTACTATTCATATGCATCATAGGCAAACATTAGATCTTCCAAAGCAGTTTCACCCTTTGAACACTTACTCTGCATTATTGTGTGTGGTCTGGCAGATAATGAATTATTTAAAAAGAGAGCAAAGATAAAGTAAGTGAATCTTTCAAACAAACACACACTTTGGCTTGTACATTATGTATATTTTGGAGAATATCCATTCTTTAATAACAGAGTTATTGTCTGAAGGTATTGAGAATAATTTCTTCTCATTCACAACCCTGTGAAGGGATGAAAATATTCTTCATATGCTCTTTCCTTGGGAAGACACTAAAAGAGAGGAAAACTTTGATTCCCTGAGTGGGAGTTTCCAGAAATAGGGGTGTTTTGGAATTTATGTGATTCAGACTCCTAATATAAATTAAAGGATTTTTAAATTCAAACAGTCTAAAGAACACTTAGGAAATGGACCATAAGCTCTTCCAGTTAAAAAAAAAAAGTCAGTGCTGATTGACAATGAACTACTTTGACACATTCACAACATATTGAAGAGAGGCAGTATTTTAAGGATCAGTGTGTATTCCACTTTCAAACAGGGGATAAAAGAAATCAGTGAAATGCTTTTGTAATGTAGTCTTTGCTAAACATCTGCCTTTGGAGGCTTTGCTAAAAGGAGCTTGTTTACAAAGTCTGAAGCTGATGAGAAACAGAAGAAAATTAAGAAATGTTATCTAGGTGAGTCAGCATAAGCAGTCAGCTGGTCTCCCTCAGACGTTTACAGAGCACCCAGATAAATGGACAGAATGTTTAAAATTGGGCTGAACTTAATGAAAGTGCCTTGTTATAAGTATTAAAAACCCAAGGACAACACAAAGCTATTCAGACAAGTGTGAAGTCTGAATAGCAGCTCCGTGTTGAAAAGCAAGAATCATAAACCAGCAGGATACCAGAGTAGCATTTCGTATGACTTGTTCAGCAACCCAGCCAGAGCAGTTTTTTATGTATGTGCATTGATGTTAAATTGAAGGGAAAGGGATGTATAGGTAAATATCTATTTAACTTTGTCATTATCATAGTTTTGAATTTAATTTCTATCTTCTACAGTTTATTTTCCACCTTTGGCCCAATAAATGTGAATATCTTTCCAGATGTTCATTTATATATATATATATATGAAAAGAATATATATATTTTTTTATATATATATATAAAAGGACACAAAAGTCAGTGTACATGTATGCATTTATGCATGTTTATGTGTAATTTTAGAAGGAGGACAAGGTTGAAGTTCCATAATCCCTCCTGGACTGATGGCAAAGTAGTATATTGTTATATTGTTATGATGGTTTACACAGAAGCATTGGATAAAATACATGGATTTTATTTTGTGAGTTCAAAATAGCCTGTCCATCTTTACTTACCTTTGACACAAAACATAAAATATAGGTTAAAAAAGACCTTTTAAAATGATAAATATATAGTGAAATATTTTGCCATTTCCTGAAAAATACTGCATGTTTTCTACAGAGAATTCAAGCCATTTATATCTAATAGTGGTGAGAAAAAACAGTACTGGTATATCACTACCATGTTAAAAATTTAACAAAAGAAAACAGTGAGGTTTTCCTCTTGAAAACAAAATGGTTTGGGTTTTATAATGTTCTTTTCTGTAACATGAGGTTTTGCCTGTGATATTCTAAGCAATCCGAGCAGTCAGTTTATTCCCACCTTGCTTTTACATATGTCTTTAAAAAAGATTTTCTGTATGTTCTTCAGTAGAAAAGGCCTTAAAATTTAATTGTTCCACGTGTTTATTTTGCAGGATTCTTATTCCAGCAGAGAACACCACAGGATTTTGTGGTAGATGACAGCCAAGATACATAACCTTTATTGTTGTTATTGCCCATTTGATGAGCCTGTGTCTCTAATGCTGTGTCCTGGCTGCCTAATGGTTATTCAAATGGAAAACAGAAAACTGGCAAACTATACTAAAATATGAAATGAAACTCCCAAGGGGAAAACTAACTCTTATTTCTCTTTCTTACCCAAAACATAAACCACTTGTGAGCTGAGCATATCCCAGTGTTCAAATGCTTATCACAGAATAGTATCTGATTGTCAACATAGAATCACAGAATCATAGAATAGTTAGGGTTGGAAAAGACCTTAAGATCATCTAGTTCCAACCCCCCTGCCATGGGCAGGGACACCTCACACTAAACCATGTCATCCAAGGCTCTGTCCAACATGGCCTTGAACACCACCAGGGATGGAGCATTCGCAACTTCCCTGGGCAACCCATTCCAATGCCTCACCACCCTTACAGTAAAGAATTTCTTCTTTATATCTAATTTAAACTTCCCCTGTTTAAGTTTTAACCTGTTACTCCTTGTCCTGTCACTACAGTCCCTAATGAATAGTCTTTCCCCAGCATCCTTATAGGCCACCTTCAGATCCTGGAAGGCTGCTATGAGGTCTCCACGCAGCCTTCTCTTCTCCAGGCTGAACAGCCCCAACTTCCTCAGCCTATCTTCATAGAATCATCATAGAATCACAGAATGGTTTATGTTGAAAAAGACCTTAAAGCTTACCCAGTTCCAGCACCCTGCCATGGGCAGGGATATCTTCTGCTGGACAAGGTTGCTCCAAGCCCTGTCCAACCTGGCCTTAAAAACAGCCAGGGGTGGGGCAGTCACAGCTTCTCTGGGCAACTTGTGCCAGGGCCTCACCATCCTCACAGGGAAGTTCTGCCTAAGATCTCATCTCAATCTCCCCTCTGTCAGGTTAAAGCCATTCCCCCTTGTCCTGTCCCTACAGGCCCTTGTCCAAAGACCCTCTCCAACTTTCCTGCAGCTGCTTTAGGTGCTGGAAGCTGCTTTAAGGTTTCCTGGATCCTTCCCTTCTCCAGGCTGAACAAGCCCAGCTCTCTCAGCCTGTCTCCAGAGCAGAGCTGCTTCAGTCCTCGCAGCATCTCTGTGGCTTCTTCTGGAGTCACTCCAAAGGCTCCACGTTCCTCTTGTGTTGTTGCCCCAGAGCTGAATGAAGTACTCCCTGTGGGGTCTCCTGTCTACATTGCCCACTTGTTGCCATATTCATAATCATACCAGGGGAAAAAGTTTCTTCATATTTTCATATTTGTTTTTATCTTTATTCCTTACTTCAGGAACAAAATCATGATGATGAGAGCACTGAAAAAATATTTCTTAAAATAGATCTAATAGGGTCTATCATATAAAGTGTTGATGACACAAGATGGTACAGGTCATTCACAGCTTGCCTAACGTTTCTAATCTGGGCTGACATTGTCCGTTGCTAACACCTAATAGCTGCTCAGTAGCCACAGGAAATGATCCTGCTGGTCTTAACCTGCTCCAATAGATGATATATTGACATGCTATACTCGCTGAAAATGAAATTTTAAGTCTACTTCAAGGCTGTGGATTCTGTTCACAAATTAATAAAGGAGAACTTGTCTCTCAGAGCGGTTTTCCTGGAGACCTTCACCAACACTAACTTTTTGCCAGAACTAGGAAATCTTTCATCAGTAAATGACAAAACCTTTACTTCTTGTTGATGCATTACAGTTACCCACATTTTGTGGATTCATTGCCTACAATTGCTGCCACTATGGTCTTCTCATTTAATTTCATAAACCATTTCCATTATTATTCAATTGAGTACAAACACACCTCCCTGGAAAATTTGGGTGGGTATTCTCCATTAGCATTTACCCAAAAAGGAACAACTATGAAGGTCCTTTTTTGTCCTTCCAAGGCTTCCTTCTGTATGGAAGAGGGAAAAAAAAATCTTCCATTTTCTTTCATGTTTTTAATTCTACCATTAGGATTCATTTTATGTATAATTTCCATTTTCCTCTACGGATATCTGCCTATCTGCTTCCACTTCCGGGACTTCTTTTCGTTGCTGCACAGTCTATTTCAACGTGTATTTCCAGACCAGTACAACTTACTCAGAAGCACCAAAACAGAGGCTTTTTATATGCTTTGTTAACAAATATTAATTCATCCACTCTTAGCTAGCGGTCTCCCATTTTAATAGAAAACAGTAGAAAATTTCCTACCTGGTAGAAGACTGCATCTGACAGCTCTGTTGTATAGGTTTCACCAATTGGAAAAAAAGCAAATGCAAAACCCCTTGACATGTTTCTTGCTACATCTAAGTTACAGAGGTAATTGTGGATCTTCCTGTCAAACTGGAATGTAAGCATAAGACTCCTTCAGTTTAATAGATGATATTAGATGTAGTAAAAGATAGTCGGCACATGTTTCAAGTTTCTTTGCTGGAAGCAAAGATTAAAAGAACTAGGTGTGGTGCTTCTATAGCAAAACCAGCCTTCTCTCTTGATGATGCCTTTAAATTATATTAGTACATCTTTTACAATCAGGAATTAATTTTATGCTACTGTATTCAAAACCTATGTTTCTCCTTCTCTACTTTTTCTCCTTAGACAACTAAAATTGTAGTCACGCCATAGTAGTTTTATCACTTGCTTGTCCTCATTTAGGCCATTAAAACAAAGCTCCAAAAATGCCATTTTTGCATCAACCAGCCAAACTGAAGACATATTAAGAACCTTTATTTTTTCAGATGTGACATACAGTATATTCCCCAATTCCATCTGTCATTATCTGTGCTCTTTTTCTAGAGCCTGTTCATGAGCTGCTACCTAGAAAACTTACACTTTTGTCAGGGCCATATTTCCATGCTGGGCTGATACTACATGGTCTTGAATCTTCTGTGAGATATGTGGACTTTTTTCTGCTCTAGTAGTGATCAGTTCTGCACATCTTGGGAGTCCTTGCATTCTCTAGTCATAATCATACCAGTTCTGCATGCAGAAATAGCTTTCTCTCTTTGACATCCAAAGGTCCAAGGGGCTTTTATTGCTTTGACTTGGTTTTCCTTTAGTCGCTCTACTTAAATACAAGATACTTACCAAATGTAAGGCATTCAAATACAAGAGCATGTGCCATAGGAAGTAGGTGATGATATATGATGAATACAGTTATTAGTAAGGCGTGTTCCAAAAAGGTATGTAGGAACCTAGGTCCCAGTGATTACCTTTGTGCATCAGGGCTTCTGGTCCTGTCTCTTGGGAAGCTGCGTATTTACAAACAGGAGAGACCAGTCTAGTCTTGGAGATGCAAGACTATGTACAGGTGCCACATACATCCCAGAAACAGGTGGTTCAAAGATTGACTGGGAATTTCTTCCATTGTCCAGAGAACACACATAACTTGTAAAATGCTCTGCTCAGCAGAAGTAGAGTTAAAGCTTCTTGTAGCCTGGAAAGCTTTAATCCTCTCCTGAAGTTTTTAGACAGTAAGTCTTGAAGAAACAGAAGGAACCGGTTTGGCATGAGTGATGAATGTACCTACAGCAATTGGGAAGCTCCACCAAAACAGGATATGCCTCTTAATTACCAACCATATTCCCAGGGTAAAGGCAAAGGAAAAAAGCCTACTTACATCCAGAGATTTTCTCAGGCTTTCTCCCCAGACAGGATCTCTGGAGAACTATCTGTTTTCTAATTCTTAGAATAATATATTCTCACATTTCTCCTGAACACCTTACATCAACTTGCAGAGCGGGAGGATGCATTCTCATTCCAGTAGCAAAATAGTGAATTCATGGAGCTGCAGATATCCTTCCAGTGCATCAGAAAGTACAGACAATGATACAAGGTATAGGCAAGCTGCTGAGGTGTCCCCATTGGCTCTACAACCTGGGATTTCACTCTCTTGTTTCCCATCTATTTCCCACACTTCTGAAAAAATTAAATTAAAAAAGAAAGAAAGAAAGAAAGAAGCAAAGAAAGAAAAAGAAAGAAAGAAAACACACAACAGATCAAATCCCATAGGTTAAAATACTTCTACAGAAATCTCATAGGATTGCATGTTTAGCACCAGAGTACCCATGCAAAAGGGGTAAAAACTCAAGAATATACAGTATACTCTGGATATCAGGATTAAAAAATATATGTATAGCACCATGATGGTTCTTGATTTGAAAGCAAGCCAAAACAGTTGAAAATTTTCAACGTTTGGCTCCCCAGTGAATTCCTTGCAAAAAAGAATGAACAATAATAAATCTACTCCACCGTTAAAGTTTATAGTCTTCATATCTCCCTTCTTATGGTTATAGCAAAAGTATGGTAATTCAGCAAGTTTATCAGAACTAATTACCTAGGAGTCCAATCTTTGTTCATTCTGGTTTAAAGCTTATAAGACCATGTTGCTTTGGAGATTAGTGGCCACATTTCCAATATCTTTGAAAGGGCTGGTCCAAGGGCCAGATGTAAAAAATGTGCTCTGCACTGCACCTGGGGACAATGATCCTTCTTAGAGCCTCTGACAGAAAGGTCCACGGGAGACTTGAGGTCAACCCCTTGGCTTCTGGAGTCGGGGGGGAGGAAATAAGAGGAAAGTGAGCAAGTGGCTGTGTGGTTCTGAGCTGCCAGCTGGGCTTAAACCATGACAGCAGGCCTGGATATTGTTTCTCTGCTATCATAGATGTGGAAGTTCTCACAAGAATTAACAAAAACCCTCTATCTCCAAGGGTTTGGGGGAACATTGTTTCATCTCTTCAGAAGCTGAAAGAAGCATCACTGTGGAAGAAAGTACTCCAGGCTCTTTGCGCTATGGGAAAAAACAGAAGCAGCATCATTCCCGGGTCCCCTTGAGCCCAAAATTTGGGGACAACAGGTAACTTCAAACACCTAAACCAAAATTTACATCATCCCATTTCTGATGCATATGACTTCATACAGAACATGTGTACCCATTCACTGTTGCTGTCTCTCACCTCAAGAAACTTTCTTCATCTCGGGACAGTTTCAAAGAGGTTGGAAATATGACCGTCAGTCTCTAAAGCAACATGTTCTTGTAGCCTATGAACCAAACTGAACCCAGTTTTAACTCCTAGGTAGTTTGTCCTGATAAATTTGCTGAACCACTGAATTTTTTCTATAAGCCCAGAAGACAGGGAGGAAATGCAACCTATAACTTCCATCTCACTACATTTAAGTTAAATTCATTTTTTAGTCAAAGATGAGACAATCTTGCAAAAGGCCATTTAAATTAAATTAGTTAGCTTAGCTATTGGAAAAGCCTATCTAATGACTAGAGAGGGACCCAGGGGATTCCATAAGCTAATTTATCTACCCATGCTAAACTTCAACTGCTTGCTTAAGTTGGAAGGGATAGTAATGCTGCAAAGTACTAAATTATTAGGCATCCTTTAAATGCCAAGGCTGGAGCAAAAGAAACCAAGCTTCTTTTGCCTTCACAGGACTTGCAGCAGGGTTACTAATTTTATTTCTTTCTGTGTGTTTTTTTCACAAAGGGTTGAAAATTCACCAGTTCATATTTATGTTTTCTTCATATATTAATTTCTCATATGTTTCTTTCTCCTGCAACCCACAATGGTTTCTACATTTAGCAGGCATTCCATTGTTTAAAATCAATCACAAAGGGAAGATAATTCCTGAAAATTGAAGACTATAAAACAGCAGCTATTACTTTAGGTAGTACCATATTTTTATTAAAAAGCCAGAAACACCTAGCATGTCTTTCAATGAGAATTGAAAGTTCTTAAAATTCAGAAGTAAGTTTCCTGTGTTTGCATTGGAAATCTTGGTCCATGTTCTTCTATATTCTCCAGAAACTCCTTTGGTGACATTTAGAGAGTACATCTTAGACTTAAGACTAATAGTCCCCCTGAGCTGTCAGAATCTGTTCATGAGCAATTCATGTAACATTGCGAGGCTGCTGGTAGGAAAGCCCCTTTTCCATCCCTTCAATATGATAAAGCCCTCAAGAAGTCTTTGCAAATCACTGCACCTATCCAACAAGGTTACAAACTTCCTTTATTAATCTAGTTGATTTTTATTGTTGCTAGTTGAGGTTTTTTTAGATACAGGATTCCTCATAGTAAGGTAGAATTTATACATCTAAACATTAACAGATGAGCAAATGGTTCTATCAGTACAGATACTGAGGCAAAGCTGCAAAATTCAGTGACAGGTCCATGTTCTGTGGAGCAAAGGAGCAAGGGGTTTGCACAATTATTGTTCCCTAACAGGAAAGTACAGTCTTTTTTCCAGAGTACAGTTATATTATGCAAATAGATAAATAATGTTCTCTAAAACCCTATCTACAAGCATCCTATGTTTGTAGGTATTTATTTTACTGATTTCATGCAAAGTCTGGAACTTCTAAATATCATCTCTGCCAGCTACAGAAATCTCTCGCATCTAGCTGGGAAAAAAAAAAACACCTGCAAATTAACTTCCTCCTGTTTTTCTTGTTGCATTTCACTTACAGTCCCTCCCTCATTTCTCTCTAAAGATTCATAGCGTACAGTAACACCTGCTGGGGTGGTAACAGCAGTTTGAGCTCTCCCATAATGGTGCTTTGTTAAACGTGCAGAGTGATACAGATCAGAGTCTCGGTCCCTGTCACTGCCGGGTCGCATACTCCCTCTCAGGGATAACCACACTCCAGAGCAGACCTCATGCCTAGTGGGGCAAGACCTAGACACTTGGTCCAATTTGCAGTTGTTATGGACCCTGACAGATCCATGGAGCTGAGAATAAAATCAATGTCTCCCTAGTACAGATGGTCAACAGGCTTAAGTGAGCTAATGCTTTGAGCACAGGCCAGATCTATTTTAATTACTAAAAACCCTGTCATTCCAGGGTCCCTCTGTCACGAGCTGTCACTCTGCTCAGGTAGTTCTTTTTAGTACATAAACCATGCAGTTAAATATCTGCCAACTTAAAATGCATTATTTAAATAACCTTAAAATCTTCTCTTCTTTAGCTTTTTTAACCTTTCTCAGGAAAACCTGTGCATCATTTGCATGGATTTATGGAGATGTGAAAGCCTAAAGTAATGTTTCAGCACTAACAAATGTGGGTAGATGTGACTTACTTAAAAACAAGCTGATTGTGCATAGGAAGAGCAAAGACTGAAGGATTAAGGCAGTCAATGAAGATGAAAATGTGGGCAAATCTGCAGGAAAAGGGATAAATAATCTTGCAAGGAGATCCTAAGCAAGTTGAACATGCAGGAAACTTTTAAAGACTGGCCTTCACGGGTATGGTTTTTTTAGATAACCAACAGATAGATAACAAGTGTAGTGAAAATGTAAGTCATCTTAGCTTTATGTATGCCTGGCTTGATTTCCTTTAAAGAAAATAGTTTTCTGACCCCTGTTTTCTTAGGGCATCATTTAATGCCCGAGTGCTTAGAAAAGTTTTTAATGAGTCCAGTTGGGAAGATTTCACAGAGCAATATACTCATAAGGGAAAAATCTGTGTGGAACTACAGCTTCCTCAGCTGTCTAAGCACAGCCCCTCACAAAGTGCTTCTGCGATATTTCCTTGTTAAGCACACATGCTTTTTTGCTATTTGAACAATGCCAAAAAGTGATAACTCAGGCTCTGAGAATTGTGCTGACAGTCAGCTGTCACTCATTGTCCTTTATTCTGACAACCTCAGGCATTCAGCCATGGATTCATGAGTTTTACCCTTTTTCTTTATTTTTAAAGGAGGTGGGGGATGGGTGAGTATATCAGAGGATTCAGCCCTGAATAGACTTTTGTTTTGCTCTTTCTTTTGCCTCCTGACTGTGTCAAATGCAGTGTGTCTCTCATGCAGTTTCACTCTTTAGAGAGCCTTGACTGGGCTGGCTAGTTAGTATTCAGAAACAAGCCAAAGAGGATAAAACTCTTCTCTCTGGCTTGCTGAGACTGCAAATAAGCAATTAGACTAAAAGCTCAAATTGGGGGGGAAGAAGATTTTTGCAGCTTTTGTTGTTGACTGGAACCTGCCAATATACTTTATAAGAATACCATAAGAGAGAAAAATTCTAGACACTCCTAGGGATATGTGCTGGCTAGTACACTTGTACTGTATTTTCCTAAAGACAGCTCAGCAGTATACCCTACTCTGTGAACTGTAGGATTTGCCATTTAATGTTGTTTACTTATTGCAATGAGAAAGAAGGGGGAAAGGTTAGCAGTGGGTATGGAAAATTCGTCTTTTCCTCATAAGTAATTGAGATGTTCCAAAGACAGACATGTCTTATGTTAAAATATGGATTCCCATCCCCATGTCAGTCTGTGCTCCTCAGTTTCCTTCACTGCAGAACTCTTTTCTGTGAGATCCATATCCAACCCTCTTGTCAGCACCGACATATCTCTGCCCCTTTTTTTCCTACCTAGTGTCACCTCTTAGTGTTTCATCCTCTACCTTTCTAGACAATGTCTTTATGCCATACACACACTTTCACACAAAGTCCCCTCTCCAGCCTGATAGGATTGCAAAACCATCCTCCTCCAAAATCCTTTTTGAGCTTTTCTATAATACCTTTGAAAACTGGTGATTTAAGGGAGAGACTGTCTGAGTGCTTTCAAGATGTAAATGATGATTTTATACATTTAGTAATATAATGTGTAAAATCACAATGTAATAAATATATTAGAAAAGAGGACATACACAAACATCACCTCAGTGTATTGTTAGCGCATACACACGTGTAATGTGTTAATGTACGCACACGTGCATATATATGTATATACCAACAAGCCAACACCAATTAGCCATTAAGAAAAAATCCAAAAAGACATGGCAACTGCAGCCCCCTCTCCAGCCGCACAAACAGGGATGGATTTCTTCTGTCTCTTCCCTCCACCAAGCTGCACCTCCAGCTTCTGTCGTTGTTTCAGTTTTCTTTCTGAATTATTAGAAAGTTTTTGCTGACTTTCAGGAGTCAGTATTTCAGCAACACAGCACGACCTGGGAACATCACTTTTGCTCCATCTCTGTAGTCTATTAGGTTCCATTGCCCTTCATAACTTCTGGACTTCGAACCAGTCCCTCTGCTTCTTGTTTTTTTCAGGTATCTTTCTAGCAGTAGGATACATGTTTAGCTCTTGGCTGTGTGTTTTTACCCTCATATGGTCTGTAGGAGGCTGTGGAGAAGGAGAAACAGAGTGTCCTTCTTGTTCCGTCACCTTGCTTGGTCTCAGTGTCCTGTTTTCTTGGTGATGTCTTCAACAGTCAAAGTGTTTGGTGGCTGGCCCCATGTGACACTCCTGGAGCAAGGCTGTACCTAGAAGATGTGTGCTACCCACCATCACTTACAAAACAGGGATGTTTCTGTGGATAGCTCATCTACATCTCAGAACACCAGGGCTCATTCTTGACACCAACAGTAGCATTACATTGCATTGTAGGTGAAAGCATTTGTGCTAATCCCTGGCATGTTCCCATTGCTTGCTTTTCTAAGAGAAGGCAAGGCTTGTAAGTGGAAGGAATATGATCTAGTACACTATTCAGTAAAGCTGAAAAAGATGAACAACTTTTGGGGCTCTCCAATCCTTATGAAGTCTGCAGATGCTGCAGCTCTCAAAGCTGAATACCACATGAGAAGGAATGCTCTGAGACCAGACAGCTATACATGAATTGGACTGCCTTGAATGAAAAAAGGGTTAATATCTGTAGTGTAGAGAGGCTGAGGAGAAAGTCCTCTCTTGCACAAAAGAAACAGAAATCCTTAAAATATGGAAGGTGGTTTTCATATCCAGTAAGTGTTGAATCCATATCTTTGTAGTCTCCAGTACAGTTCTGAATTTTAGTTCCCTGTCTAATTTTGTAAAGGTGGACCACTCAGTAGATAAGGTATTGGCTATATAGTCATGGTCAACAGCTTGATGTCCAGGTGGAGATCAGAGATGAGTGATGCTCCTCAGGGGTCAGTGTTGGACCAGCACTGTTCAACACCTTTGTCAGCAACATGGACAGTGGGATTGAGCACACTCTCAGCAAGTTTGCCAATGACATCAAGGTGTGTGGTGCTGTTGACATGCTGGAAGGAAGGACTGGATCCAGAGGTACTCAGCAGGCTGGAGAGGTGGGACCATGTGAACCTCATGAAGTTCAACCAGGCCAAGTTCAAGGTCCTGAATATGGGTCAGGACCATCCCAAGTACAAACACAGGCTGAGTAGAGAATAGATTGAGAGCAGCCACTAGGAGAAGAACTTGGGGGACTTAGTTGATAATAAGCTCAATGTGACTTGGCCTAGTGTGTGCTTGCAGCCCAGAAAGCCAGACATACTCTGGAGCATGGTCAGTATGTTGAGGGAGGGGATTCTTGCTCTCTAGTCTGTTTTCATGAGATCATGCCTGCAGTCCTGCATCCAGCTGTGGAGCAACACAAGAGGGATGTGGAGCTGTTGGAGTGAGTCCAGAAGAAGCCACAGAGATGCTGCGAGGGCTGAAGCAGCTCTGCTCTGGAGACAGGCTGAGAGAGCTGGGTTTGTTCAGCCTGGAGAAGGGAAGGCTGCTTAAAGGGAGACCTTAGAGCAGCTCCCAGTGCCTGAAGGAGCTACAAGAATGTTGGAGAGAGGCTTTGGACAAGGGCCTGTAGGGACAGGACAAGGCGGAATGGCTTTAACCTGACAGAGGGGAGATTGAAATGAGATCTTAGGCAGAAGTTCTTCCCTGTGAGGGTGGTGAGGCTCTGGCACAGGTTGCACAGAGAAGCTGTGGCTGCCCCACCCCTAGCAGAGCTCAGGGCCAGGTTGGACAGGGCTTGGAGCAACCTTGGCCATCGGAAGGTGTCTCTGCCTGTGGCAGGGGTTTGGAATTGGGTGAGCTTTAAGGTCCCTTCCAACCCAAAGCAGTCTGTGATTCTATGATCTTGGAATCATAAATAAATATGATTGAAGGCACATGCCTGAACCTCTTTTGCTATTGATGCTATGCAGGAACTGGAATCAACTTAATTTAGCAGAAGATTTTTTAATCATCATAGTTGTGCTGAAAACAGCCTGCCTGCAGATAGTAAGCTGACAAACAGCACTCAAATGCTTAAAGGAAAAACTTCTTTGCTGTGATAGTTACTTATGACTCTTCATTATATATTACATTCTTATATATGCAGTATTGCTTTTTACTATAAAGAATCATTGCAACTTTGGTGGTAGCTGAAGTGCTCTGAACTGTCTCCTAGGAGCAAGAAGACATTGCAATATAACAACTTTAAAAATATTGCATTGCAAATCAGAACTTAAGATTGTCAGAAATGGTTGATCCAGGTAAGTCATCTTTCAAGTCTATTTTAAGCCAGACAGGAGTTTTTAAAAAAAAATCTCTTGAAGCACAGACATATGTTACCCTATTCAGGTGAATACATTTAGTGTTTCTTTCCCTACTACTAATAAAAATCCACATTCTTTAGGAATCCATCAATAAAATGAAAGGATATATTTTCAAGAAGATGTAGTGTTTAAATGTTATAGTTATGTTTAATGGCTTACTGTCATATGGAATTAAATACATACATCTGTATTTATATCTTTCTTTTTGTCTTTCCTGTATACATGTATGCTTTTCCAAGCATTTAGGATTATTCATCTATTTACAAGATAGCGATATAATCTACAAAATGTATAAAAACATATTCATGTTCATATTGGTTTAATTTGTATAAAAATATCTGATTGAGAAAATTGTTCCAGTATCTTCCTGGTTTTACAGCGTGATTGGCACAGATAAGGTTCATCACATATGTGAAACCCAGTTTACTTCAATGACATTTTGCAGAAGCCCAGCAGATTTATTTACGCAATCAGATGTAGGCCTTAATGATCAATTAAAATAAACAATGTAAGCACATAGGATTATGAAAATCAAAACAGAAAGCAACATTTGCTGCTCCAATATTTTTTTTTTTATTTTTAAGTAATAGATCTTAAAATGTACTTAAAAAATAGAAATAATGGAGGTTTTGCAGACACAGAAATATATAAAAATAAGTGGAGAGGAGGTCCAGCCACTGTAGTTTCTGCAATATGTGACCTCTCAAATTTAATCTATATTTTTTAAAAAAGAAGAAATCATAATAAATCTAGACTCATAAATCAAAAGGGGAAAAGATATGATTTACTTGTCAGAATGAAATCCAAACCACACATAGGCAGAAAAAGGTCTGTGCTAGTCATGCCAGCTGTTTAAACAAGGTATCTGGATGTCATGTCTATAGAGTCAAACCTCCAGAAGATCTATAAGGAAAACAGATGCATCCTTATCTGTAGTTCACTTTACAGGCCAACTTTTAGTTTCTTTTTATCAGAGGATTTGTGGAATCTTCATACTGCACTAAAAGCCTTATATATGGGTTAGATTTCTCTTTAACTGATTAGATATTTATCGTCCATGTGATTTTTGTGTTTTATAAATGTTTTCCAACATATTGCTGCGAATTCTTTAAATGGGATCTACATTTTTCATGCTCCTCAATGGTAATACAAAATCCATGTCTTGCTTTTTTTTCTGGTCTTCATGAGGACTTTCTACTGTAGGCAGTGAAGTATTTCAGCTATTCCAGAGTCATATAAACTATCCTAAAAATGCACTGGGAAGAAGAAGAAAAAGCTGTAACTCATTTTTTTTGCAATGAGCTGACATGAAAGACTACATTTTAAAGGATTCAGTGACTTCATTTTCTTTGCTCACTGAATATCAATGGATCCATACCAGGAATGTTATGCCTAGTTAATGCAGAATGAATTCTTTGATAAACAATGGGTTGATTTTTGGTCAAAAAGAAAACTAGGTTTTGCGAATGTATTCTTTCTGGTCTGTCTTTTCTGATAGTAAACCATAGTGGGTTTCAGCTTTTCTGTTTTGAAGTCTTTTGGGATTTATGAATAGCTTTCACAGTCTCACTAGAGTTTCTTGTTGTTGCAATTCCTCAAGAGAGGAGCACTAAAGTAATTAGGAAAAATATCTTACTCCCAAGACATTTTAATGCTCACAAAGTCATAACGTGTCACCTCTCCTTGTGTGGATTAATATGTAAAACCCTGGCTTGGCAAGGCTTACGTGCAAGCATATGATTCTAAGCCCAAACAGTAGTCCCACTGACACTGATGGGTTTACACATGTGCTTAAAGTTATGTCTGTGCTTAAAAGTGACACCTGATCCACTGATACACAGAAGTCACTCCACAATTTCAAACATTAATCTAACTTTACTTCAAAATCATATTGTAAAGCTGCAAAAGAATCAGTAACTAGATAGAGGGACAAGTGGGAGCTGTGTGAGCAATACTGCTCCTGCTGTCGACTTCTACTGCCATGGTGTAACACCATGGCAAATATAATACCTTGCCGTTGCCTGATAATCTATCAACATGTAATTTTTTCTTCTCTTTTCAAAGCAGTGCTGCTTATCATAGCAGAGTACAAGATTCTTTTTTGCATGGTGTATCCGTGACATTTTTGCCATTCAGAAGCATTGCTGACACATGCAGGAAATGACAGATAACATTAGTGTAATAAAAGAGTTAAATCAAAACCAAAGCACAGATGTATTTCCAGCTGTTTTGAAAGCACTGACCTAAGCACCTCTGCAGGATTTTATTAGTAAAGTCTAAAAATATTTGGAAGTGAGCAGTGCTCTCTTGTAATAGCTTAAAAGAGCTGACTTGTCATCAAGTGTGTTTGAGATGCCTTTATCTGGAGTTAGTTTTATGCTTGTTTGTGAAAGAGGAATTTTCTTAGGCCTTTGTCCATGGCTGCTAAGAGGTTATTGAATGTCAGGTGTCAGGGCTCAGACCAGCCTGCCATAGGCGCAAACAGCTCAGGGGCAAGGGGAGAGAAAGAAAGAAAACAGAGAAACAGCTAGAGAGTAAAAAGCAAAACCTGTAGACAGAAATCTTTTAAGCAACACATATACTGGACTAGTGCAGGCTTTGTGATCCCTGCCTTTCTATACTAAATTAAAGTGAAAAATGAAAAGAGCCATTTCTAGAATTATATTCAGATTCAAGCACGAGTTTTGAATCTGGGTTTGATTCCAGCATGAATTTTCTTCTGCTGATTAAGTAGCTTTCATGTCCCTCCTTCACTTTTATGGATCTAAAGACCCGCAAGTTACTTCATTGAACAAATGGTCTCTGCCCCACAGGTCTTGCAATCAAATATTCATGACTGTGATTTCTAATTCCTGCAGTTTGTCCATGAAAAAGGGACAGAGCTGGGGGAGCAGTGTATACGCTAGCAAAAAGGACCATAAATAAAGAGGGTTTGCACTTTTTTCATTGTCCCTCAGAAGAAAATAGGAATTTTTCAGCTTTGTTGCTGCTGAGAAGAAGCTGGTCTGTTGCTTTTTTCTTTTTTAACATCTATTTGTACATGCTCTACCACCTTTCACCTCAGGGTGAAGAGGATTTTTTTTATAATATGCAAGAAGAGAAGAAAAGCAACCCACAACAAAATATCCCTGTATCATGCTGTATTATGATCATTTTCAGACCACATTCAACTAGGCAGAGAACTGCAGTTACTGTTAATGAGGGCTGTTATGGGATAATTAAAAACATATGTTGTC
The DNA here is from genome assembly GCA_009867235.2 of Psittacus erithacus. Classification (NCBI taxonomy): domain Eukaryota; kingdom Metazoa; phylum Chordata; class Aves; order Psittaciformes; family Psittacidae; genus Psittacus; species Psittacus erithacus. Next base: position 49,744 of record WYDI02005469.1, read on the forward strand.
CATGCACCAGAGCTGCAACTGCCACAGTAGAAAGGGAGCTGTCCTTTTGCTGTTGATTAGGACTGATCCTCCCAGAACTGAGTAGCAGTGGGGCTCAGAGGAGTCTTGATTTCTGTCCCTTTTAATTGCTCTTGAAAGTCTGCACTGTGATCTGCTTAGGACATTATTATATGTTTTTCAATGCATTTGGCTGTTCATAATTAATAATTGTCCTACAGTACATTGCCCTCTTCCACCAGCTACAGCCTGAATTCACTGATGTCATCTTCTTAAAAGTTTGAAACCCCCCAGTGACAGGAATATTAATGTGCCAACACTGTCATATCTGTTTCAGCTCATGCATATGCAATGTCTTTGTTTTCAAAGATTTATGTCAGACTTAGCTGAAGTGAGGTATTCTACCATTTTAGATAATAGCATGCCAAAGTGATGTTATCAGACACATTCAGCACTCACTCAAGCAAACGGTAAGGCGCATCCATTCCTTCATACCTTAAACACAGAGAAACTGTTATTTATCCTTATTTGACAAAAAAAAATCTTTGAGGGGGAAATGGTGTATTTTTAGAAGATGATTATGGTCATCCTGTGGATTATCTTTTAATTAAGAATGGATGATTTGTGCCCACTGTGCTGTAGCAAACGTCTTGCTGCTAATGAAGTTTAAACAGACATATTTTATTTAATTACAGCTAATCACTAAGGCAAAATGTGGAATTGTCTTTGATCCATGTGTAGAGTGGTAATCCTTGTAGCAGATAGCATCTCTTATTCCCTCAAACTCTTTTCAGTTTCTCCAGGAGGTCCCAGCTTAACTAAGGGTTAATTGAGATAGCTGGGCTGATGTGATTGATGTATTTTTGCTCAGGGATGCCATCCTGCTTTTCCAAGGACTTTCTTTCACTCGCTTGTTCTCTCTCCCTGTGCAGACACCTTCAGGCCGTGTAATGTAGTAGATGCCTGCTTGTTTGACATGAGGGACCTGAGGGGGCCAAGGTCCTGCTTGGTCAGTGAGTGAAAGAACAGAAGCTGCTGGAGGGAGAGCAGGGGTTAGGAGAGGGCAGCAGAGACCAGTGTAAAGCAGAAGAGGGCACTAGTAAACTGACCTATTTCAACCACAACTCTTCCACTCCCAGCAGAACAAAACAATTGATTGAATATTGAAGGCAATCATACCGTTTGGCAAGGGAATAACTCCAAAGGTGGTTTTTTTTGTTTTGTTTTTTTTTTGTTTTTTTTTGTTTTTGTTTTTGTTTTTGTTTACTAACTTGTTTTATTTTAATATTTTGGTTCAATGTTTTAATATTTTATTTTAATATTTTGTTCATTAGAGAAGCAATCCTCACATCTAGGAATGTCACTAAAGTCTTTGACTTCCAGCTTTTTAAAATCTGGGAAGCGCAGCCAGTGGAAGTGAAAAGTCGGTTAAAAAAATGAAAATCCCTATTTGCTATAGAACACCTGTGGTCCCACAATTTTGCCTTGTGCTCACAACCCTTCCACAGCAATTTTCCTTTTTCACCAAACTTGGAAGTTTCTGGGGCTGGTGAAAACTGTGGAAAGAGCCATTGGGGAAATCACACGAAGTAGGTAAATCACTCACAAAGGCTAAAGTTTGTATAACCGGCTTTTTACTGGGCTTTGTACTTCACAACAAATGTTGATTTAAAATAACTGGGCTTAACTTTTATCTTCTAAACGCATTTTGTCACATTGTCTTTCTATTTTGGTTTTCTTCCTGATGTACTTTGTAAAATCATGCCTCCATTGTCTGAACATACCCTGGTTTCTTGTAACTTTTCTGTTAAAACAGAATAACATTGTTCATTTCATTCTTTGAACACAGAATGTCTGGGCTTTTCTCTTTGCTTGTGTGTTTGTTTGTTTGTTTCAAAGAGTAATTTGAAATGGAAACATTTATTTATCTGCCTGCTCAGAAATATTAACAGCTTTAATTAGCTCGGTGAAAAAGTTGTTTGCTTTTATTTACAGGAACTGTTAACTTGCACTCCAGCACCAGAGGCAAAAGACACGAAATACCTCTTTTGTGTAAAATTTAAATAATTAGAATAGTTTGCAGTTAGCTTCCATGATAATGCATTAAGCATCTGCAGTTTTGTCGCTCCACCGGGATGCATAGTTGTGCTGAAGTCACATCCTGAAAACATCTGCACATTAGTGATAGCTTCTCCTTTAGCCTTTAAGGTCTGCTGGTGAGAAATTCTTCAAAAGCCCCTCCATCATCAGATCCACCACCAAAAATTCTGCCTGTGACATGCTGGAGGTGGCATGATTTCCATTTGCCAAATGTCATAATGCATGAAGATACTCAGTTACTGAGCTTTGCATCCTGGCCCTTCTTTGCTTTCCTGCTTTGGAGTTGCTTCACCACCACTCCACCTTCCCTTCCATGTGAAACTGGTTTTCACTTTTTCCAGACATGGTGGATCCCAGCTGAATTCCTAGTGGTCAAATTTATTTTGTTTTGAGTTACTTCAATGCCATGGATGAAGAAAAAAGCATTTTAAAAAAAGGAAAAGTTTGCAAGGAGGAACAGCACTTTCATTCCTGATTGCATGGCAACAACAGATGCATTGACATGTAAAGGCCAGCTTGTTAAACATCATGTAGCAGTGAATGTGCTGAATATTTTAAAGGTCAGGTATTGACAGGCACTGAGCTGCTTATGTTTCCCTAATGACCCCAATTACGTCCAACCTGAGTAAGTAGTCAATAAACAATGGCATTAACATATGTAGAAAAAGTGTTTATTTTAGGTTTCCAGGACAATTGGCAATCTCCTGCTTGTCATCCAAATGCAGAAGCTAGATCATGGGCTCTTTGATGAATGAGAAGAACAAGGAAGAGTTTGTGGATCTTAAAAGCCTGGACCTGTCTGAGAAATTTCAGGTAGGCCTTCTCACACACAAGCACAAGTGGATTTCTCACTCTGGTTTTGCGTAAGAATCCGGAGGGAGAAAAGATAAATTCTTCTACTTATAATTCCTCTTACGCAATGTAAAGGCAGTCTGTAATATATGTAGCTAGAACATATCCAAATGATCTTTAAGGATTCAACCTCAAATTAAAGCAAAACACTGGTGATTGGTATTGCTTACATACTCTTGGTGCTACTGCGGACATTAATCATCCTTCTTATTTGTGAGCACCTTTTCTCACTTAGTGAACAAAATTTTTAACTTTGTTTGGAAAAGTATAGCAACTCCACAATCCATTTTTTGAAGTACACGCAGACCTGTCAAATAATAAATGAGGCACTGGGAGGCCCCACGCAATACAGCATAAAAAGAAAAAGAGAGTTATCGAAACACACTGTAAAATATTGACATGAGACAAAAGATCACAGATTCATTCAGTTTCCTTCCCAAGCTGAAAGCCAAAGTTGTAGCATGGGTATGTTAGCCTGCCAGCTGCCTCACACGGCAGCAAATGCAATTGGTTGCTGAAGGAGCAGCAAGGCTCCAATCCCAGCCTGCAGCTACAAATGGTGGGACCACAGCCAGGCAGAGAGGGTCATTTAAACCACGAAGATGCAACCAAAGAGAAGCTGGTCAATATCTCCTTCGTCCCTCCCCATGAAGCCTCTGCGCAAATGGTGTTTTCATAGCAATATATTTCTTCCAGAGGATGAGAAGCACCTACTTCATTGACTGTTGTTGCTTTGCAACATAGCAATTTTTACAGGCTCCAGCTGACATCAGTGGGTCTCAGTGTTGCACAGATCAGAAGAAGATACAGTTTATGCACCAGAAGGTTTTCTGTAAAAATAAACTATGGCAGAATATAAGTATTATCCAAATTTTAAAGCTAGCAAAAGGAACTCAGACAGACTAAATCTCCCACTCAACAAAGACTTAATTCTGTACCTAACTTTCATGGGAATACTCCAGGGATTTAAATTAAATGCTAATTTAAGCGCATTGCTGGATCACAACCAAAATCACAAAATAAGTCTATAGCAGATCCAGGGGGCTTGACGTGTGAGCCTCAGTCCCAGGCCAATGCTTTAACTCACAGGAACATTCTTCTTCAGTCTAGGTCTTAATCTGATGATTTTTCAATAAGAAAGAAACTTTCAAAAGGTTTAGAAATTCAGAGATCAATGACCTATTTGAAGCTTTTCTGAACCTGTAAGAGTGTGTTGTTTTTACAACTGAAGAGAAAAGCAGGCTTGGATTTTACATTGCATCTCTCTTTTTCTACAGGGGAAAAAGAAGAAAAAGAGAGAAGGATTGCAAATTAATTCTCATCTACTTTCAGTGTCTAGAAAAGCATGTCATAGGTCCGAATACATTCTCATTTTTTTCAGGTTTTTTTTTCCAACAAGTGTATAAGCAGGATAACATGACTTAGTGATGCTTTGTCAACATCATTTATTTGAAGACAATCATAAAGTGTTTCAAGATAAGAAAGCAGTGTTTCAGCCTGGCTCACTGAGTGGAATAAAGACCAACACTCTCCCTTGTACCACCATTGCTGTATAATATTCACTGAGGGAGGGTTTGTTTCTCATCAAAAATCTCTTCAGTCTGTTAGAAACCTGAACATAGCAGTGAACTGCTGGAGAATTTGGAGTTGTCTATCCCAATCTCAAGAAACAGGTTGAAATTATCATGGCTTTATTTTCACTCCTGGCTTCTGAAAATCTATAGGCATCATTAGTGCTTGTAGGATTTACTATGAGAACTATCATTCTGCTCTGTTAAATGACCTTATTTCATTTTTATGACATTTGCATGATCAGTACATCCTCAGGGATTCAGATGCCTCAGTATCATGGCAGTCATAGCCTGGTTGACTTCTTTCAGGCGCAGATGGGCAGGCACAAGTAGATAGCAAGGTAGGAGGGAAAGTCAAAACAAATGAAAGGAAAGGAATTGGTTGCCTTTGATTATCAGCCAGTTTTGAATGAATGGCAAATTGACTCAAGGCCAGAAAGAAAGAAATCAGTACAACAGAGAGCTGAATGTTGAAGCAAGGTCAAAGCAGGAAATACAGACTCTTGGGGTGTTTCTGCATAATATGCCATTTCAAGTGCTTCTTCAACAGCAAGCATGACACTAGCTCTGAAACAGCTAGTGTCCAGTGAATCAGTCACTTTTTATTCAGTTTTATTGTAAACTGAGTAATTGTCTCAGTTTGGGGATTGATGCCACAAAGAATAATGAAGCTGGTCATTTTGAAAGTTCACAATTTTCATTACCATATTTGTCTTTCAGTTTTGCTGCCAGTAATACATATCCCCACATTATTGTATGAGCGTGCTCTTCCATTGTTGTTTCTAGTGTTCTGGGAACAGGTGGCCTTTTACAGCAGATGCATTATGAACGAGAAGAAGAAATGACTCTCCTAAAGAACATTAGTCTAATACTAAAATAATTACAGGAGCAATATAAGGAAGAAGTTTTAGATGAGTATTATTCTATATAGACTTCAGGGTATTGCCCAAGAGGTAAATCTTGGAAAGCAATTGAAAAACAAAACGAAACAAAACAAAACAAAACAAAGGACTGATGTATAACAAATACAGCTTGATATCTTGCATTAAGCAAGGCATCTTACTAACAACTTAGAACAACAAACAAAATGAGGAATTTTCAACTGGGAAGAGGGATGTTGGCAGAAGCATGGCAGGAAACAGTCAAAAAAGAAGGAGTGGTGGTATGAGAGTCAAGACAAGAATGAGAAGACTTACACTTGGGCAGAAGAGCACGGAAATGGAAGTTTAAGTAGTAAGAAGAGTAATTTGATCTACAGGAAAAGAAGAGATTGTTCCACTTATTTTCAGTGGAATCTGCCGTCTTCTGTCCTGCTCATGGGCTTTTCTTTTGACTTCTAATTTGATATAAGACACTTCTATTCCCTTTTTCGTTTGGGCAGCCTGAAGATACTCCTTTAACATCAGGCCCTTCACTGTAAGACAGTACTCAAAGTATTGCCCCTGAAAATCAGCTACCTAATTTCTTTGTTGTTACTCCCTTCCCTCTGCAAGTGTGTATTGGCTTGCACTTAGAATTCAGTGTAGCTGAGTACATTAGCTGTAAAAGCTGGGAAGTATAAACAAATTTCCAGTAAACCAAGGAGTTTGGTGGTGAATCCTATTTTCAACAAACCCACTTCCACCAAAAGCCTAGCTCAAACTTGCAAGGCTCTTTTTGGGGTTGTTTTGTGGTTTTTATTCCCAATAGTGTTGCTCCAATCTTTCATTGCATTTTAATTTCTGGTGTCACTTTGAGTGTCTCTAGTGTTTTGTTTTCAGTGCAACTTTAGCCAATTAGAATAATTTTGAAAAGAGGTGCCTACAGGGCTCAGGGCAATAGCTCTGGCTCATGTTCCTGAATATGCTGGTGGAGGGCCATGTGTGCAGCTGCAATTTGTGAAAGTATATAAGTAGTGGCAAATTTAGCCATCACACTGCCCATATGGCTGCCACAGGCGCACTAGGGTATGAAGGTCATGAGCAAAGTCATGCTCTGCCGTGCCTTTGTTTATAAAACTCCCTGGGCTGACAATACATGACCATGCAACTGCTGAGGTGCTGCAGCCCAGGGTGTCAGGGAAATACCAGTTTCATTAAGACTCTTGAACCCTATCATTTTACACTTCAGAAGCAGTGACCAGTTTATTTAAAACAAAGAAGCTTTGACCTTTCTCCCCTTTTGAAACCAAAAACATATGAAGCTAAAGTGACTCATTTCCGGTTTTAAACAAGCTCCAAGAAACATTTTTTTCCCAAGTACAGTTTGTGCACTTTCTCTTCTTCCCTGCCGTCTCTTCCCCTGCTCTCTGCCTTTTGCATAAATATCTCATTCCCTTCTTGTCAAGGTCAACTCATTTATTACTTATATCCACTGCGTAGTTCTTTTTTATTTCTAGCTTTCTTTCTCTTTCCCTTCCTGTCTTTCTTTTTATCTGTGTTGTTTATAACCATGACCCTTGATCCTCCAAGTCTTAAAACAGCTTGGCTTTCAGCAGCCAAGTCTGACAAGGTCAGCATTTTTCTGTTTATTCTGAGAATACTATTTACCCTCTGGGGTTTTTAAAAGCAATTCTATAAAATATCACTTGGAAAAAGTTTGTAATATTCAGAGACTTTCCATAAACCTAGTGCCCAGCAAAAAAGTAACTTTTAATTCTCACTGCGGAACTCAGAACAATTATGCTTGATTTTCCCCCCTCCCTGCAACAGATGCCTACACAAATGCATTTTTCAAGAATATTAAGTATTTCATTCAAAACAACTAGCAACCTACAAGTGGTTAGCATAATCTGTTCCAGCAGTGTCAGATATAATGAAATCAGACGTACTGTATGATCAATTGGTTCCAAGAATAACCTTGTTGTTACATAACTATGAAAGAGCTATATTTATTTCTTATTTATTGGAAATAAATGTATGTTGTGTCGGCTTTCTGTCAAAATATTGAGCAATCCTGTAATCTTTAGAAAATCAGAAAATAACAGAATCAGTGATACAAAATCAAGGTGTCTTCAGGCTAATACCCAGACTCCTTGTAAGTGATGTTAAATTTATACCCATTTAAAACAAGCCAATTTAAACAACCTGATTGTCTCAGAAGGTTTTCAAGAAGGTGGTGATTGTTCAAATGCAAGTGTCCTCAAGGCCATGAAAAATATAACACTGTTGTTAGTGCCTGTTGTGAACTATAGAAAATTACAGATTTTCCCTCTTCAGTTTCCTTGCCTTTTGGCTTTCTTTTTTCCCTTCTTTTTCCTTCGTTTCCTCTTAGAAGTTAGAACTCTCCATTCATTGAATATCAGTGGGTATAGAGCTCCACAGTGTAAGCAGAAAGTGGAGATACAAAGATCAGCAGAAAAACATCTGCAGCAAAACTGGAGGATTTCCATGAAGGGGTAAAAAAAAGCTGCTTTTTGAGGGCTTGCTTTATGGCGTCCTGCATGACGTTTACAGGGACACAGAAGCAGCCAAGATACCAGAAAGCATAAAATAGCTTCATAGTAGCCTGTTAGAAAAACAAAGGGAGGGAGGGATGGATGTATAGAACAGATGGATGGACCTATGGTCAAACAGGCATGCAGTCTCAGACATTATCTTTCAAAATTCACTGGGTATAACTGAGGTGCAAACTTTAAAATCTGTGGCCTCTGGAGGAAATAGTTTCAGAAATATTTTTAAAGTGAATTTGGGAGTTTTACCCAGCTCCATACTATTAGGTCTCTCCATGGTGAATGTTTCTCAGGAGGCTGAGATCTCCACTGTGAGAGCTCAGCACTCCTCTATCTTTCGTTTACCCCTCTGTGCTTTCTACAGGGAGGTGAGATCAGTAAGAGTAAACATTTGAAAAACTGCCCCAATTTTTCCATGCTTGTTCTCAGCCTGAAGTGAAATTCTTCTGGAAAGTTTGGTGGGATTCTGTTTGGTTGATTCTGAATTAGCCATGCACATAACAAAATGTTTTTCATATTTGAAGATGTTTTTCATATTTTAAGATGTTTTTCAGGATACTTTATTATTTGGCTTAGATAATGTCCAAACTGCCTTTTTTGGGGAGTGATATCTTTCTGGAAGGAATCTATGCTTTTATCAGTTTAAAAATGAGGTGGAAAAGAGGAAACTGAAGCTAAATAAAAGTTGCATAGAAAATATTAAGAACTTTTCCTTTTCCTTGCTGAGGGGCTGAATTTCAGCTTGCACAGAACTTGTATGTGATTGAGTATTTAAAACATATTGAAAGGGAGGAAGAGATCAGGGCTACTTTTCAGAAATACCCTTCTACCAGTGACTTGCTATGAGTTCTTGATGAATCTCTATTGTTCTCTGGCTCATATTCCATGCCTGCAAAATGGCATTAGGGTGTTCACCTCCTTTACCACAGTGCTGTGAGAAAGCATTGTGTCTATAAAAGATGCTTTCAAAGTCCATTCTGTTACCATCATCATGATTTATGGTCTAAAAGAAAATAGGTACATGATTTACTGGCAACTAACATGAAATCCAGTATGAAAATTATCGCATGAGCAAAGAAATTCCACTAGCTAGCACGGGATAACCCAAAGCAAGTTTGGTTTAACAAGCACAATTTGAGGATGTTTGAATGAATGGCTTAGTCTGACATACTGCACAGCGGCAAAAACTATTGTCGTCACAATGAGGCCAGATGAACATGAACAGAACCTTTTCTCTGGTGGAGGAAAATTTAGAGCAATAAGCAAGAAAATGTTTCATGCTAGGTAGAGGACTAAATTATAATTACTATAAAAGCCATGAATTTGTCTCTAAGAGAAACCAAGTTTTCTGCACGAAAATTTTGCATCTGGACTGTTGCCATAACAATGTTTTAATCATTATTTTTTCCTGGTCTTTCTTGAAATGAACACATTGCACTCCTTTACATTTTATACTAAACCACGGTCTAAACATGTACATGTACCAGTGGAATGAAATCATCAATAATCACTATCTAAAATGAATTAAATTCCAAAAGCACAGGCCAATGATATATCTTTTTTTCATGGAACTGATCTCTATCAGATTGATTTATGTAGCAGCCAGTCATGTTTCAGTAAACTCCAGCATGCGCGTGCATCTTTAAGTGATGCGACTGTCGATTTATTTGTACATCAAAGCCAAAAAAAAAAAGCAAACAAGAACCAACCTGCAATAGCAGTAGTAATATGCCTCTACAACAGAAAAGCATGCAGGAAGGCTAACTTCTGTTATTGTTCTTTACTTTCTATGTCAGATACATGGACAAATTGACATAAATGAAATTAAAAAAGGCATTTTGAACGGGAAGGTCTAAAAATTGCATACTTTCCTGTGACAGATGAAAATCGAGTTTATTTTTTATTTGCATGTTTACATTATTTGCTATGATAAAATGTTTTTGGTTTTTTGTACATTTACAGTATTTGTTTTGATAGTAGATGCTTTTGTTGGTAGTTGGAGTGATTGGCAGCTTCAAGCTGTTCTATTTAACTGCCTTTCCATTATGTAAAATTCTGTGTTTAGAATCCACTGTTTCACAAATAAATCAAGTGTTAGATGTATGTATGTACAAGAGAAAGAACTGGGGAGACAGAATTTACTCAATTGGATCCACTACATGTTCTGCTACTTATTTTTCTGTATTTCCTTTGACAGTGTGTTGTGTTATTTCTATCTGTTTCTCAGTCCCCCCTCTAAGGGAACAATATGGTGTTGGTTTGGGTTAGGACTATCTGTAGTGTCCTGTTCATTTCACAGGAAGCAGGGGATATGATGGAGTCTCTGAAAAAGAAAGAAAAAAGAATAGGCTAGAGTACATCCAAAGTTCATCATTTGTTATTGCATAAAAAGAAAACAAAAGATACACACAGAGGAAAAAGTCAGCATTGTGTTCTTTGTTTTTCTGTGCTTTATCCTTTGGACTACTTCTTAGACAATATTTTTCAGATTTTAAGTCCTAATTAAATTAATTATCTCACTCTGATTCCAGACCAGAGGATATGCACCTTGGGAAAGTTTATTTTTGATTTGTGTTTTACTGGCAAAGGCAAGAGAATTCTATTTTACTGATTTGAAAAGTTTGGAAGCAGCAGAGGCAGTGCCTACTGTCACACATGAGTGACTGCTGCCCAAGTCTGGAAAGAGTTGCTGCAAAAAGCAACTTGAAAACCTAACATCTGGTGATATCGTCACATAACAAATTAGCCAATATAGCCCTGAATTTACTATTAATTTAATTTTCTGAAATTATAATGGGATATTAAAAAATTGTTTATTTCAGAAGTGGCATTTTTCTTCTATTAGCAAACCTGAACAGTTTTAGGAATTTCATGAATGGTTTTAGGGGGTTCATGAATCAATAAGCAGATGCTTTAAATGGAAATATTTTTAAAAATGCTGCATAAAAAAAGTGTCTCTCCTTACACACAAGTACAGAAGTTCTCTGCAATGAGGTATAATGGTAAGATGGAAGATATTTTATGTTATTCTGTGTTATGATATGTAACAAAAGGCATTGAATGGGAAATGACCAAGGCATTTAAGCAATCAAGGATTTCAGAAAATGTTGTTTCCCTATCTCAGGATAAATTGTTCAGGATATTAATCATTCAGGTTAATAGACAGCAGCTCCCTTTCTTTTTAACATTTTAATAAAAGCTGTAACAATTTTTTCAAGTAAATTCTTTTCCCTTAATTTTTCCATGGAAAAAAAGGAGTAAAACAGGATAAGGAACCTCACAAGAATATCATTCAGTAAATTCCATTAATAAGATCCAGAAAAGACAGTGTATTTTCTTTTAAAGTCTTGTCTCCACTTGAGAAAATGTGCATGGTACAGTATGGGTACCAACAATACTACAGTGGATAGAACTGCGTGCCCTTTATTTAAAAAGGGCTGGACAATGCATTCCTGCTGTATTTGTTTTATCTCACGATGAAAGTACATTAATAAAGCATAGAGGACAAATGCAATATGAAATAAACATGCAAATGAAAACCACAAATGGAAAAAGTAGATCAGAGTAGGTACAGTGCTTTTTCCTGATACTGTTCATGTTTCTCTTTAATAAACCTCACTTAACAGCACATTATTGATAGCATACTTGGAAAAATTATAAGACATATGTTGATCAATGCAACTGTGCACATTTAAGGAATCTAATATGTGCCAGTTCAGAAATTTACCTTGGAAAAGCAATGCACAGCAAAAGTACTCATTTTTTTCTAAACATATCAACATGTCTAAGTAATTCTGACAGATTTAGGGTATTTCCCTTCTCATCACCCCTCAACCATCTTCCAGACTCAATAGACAAATAAGGCAAGGTGAAAGCCAAAGACATAACAGAACATAATAGCATGCATAATATATTGCATTAGTCTCCTCTGCATGACATTAAAAAGCTGTAAACGTCTATTGGACAGAGAAATAAACAACATGTTTTTTCCCCACAGTGAAAAAGCAGAATAAAAGCATAAACTGTTTGCACAAACATTATCACCTCAGCCACTTCTTGTCATCCAGCTGGATAGCTGAAAATAGTTTGATTTACATGACTTCTGAGGCATTGATCCAAAGCCTATTGAAACCAATTAAGAATCTCCATCAACTTTAGTGAAATTGGACCTAGCTCATTAAGAGATTTTGTCCTAGAGGAGTAAACAGAGGGTTTTTTAGGGCCACCTTTGCATGTCACTTCAATTTATCACAAAGGAAAAATACTTCTCTTCATTAACACTGTGTATGTTAGCTTCCCTTTCCAGTAACTCTGCTCTGTGTGTCATGCTGTTTCCCTTAGCTCTCTGCTGATCCTTTATACCAGAGATGACTGCTGATATAATGTAATATTACTTCTCATAACAGCTCTTAACAAGTCAGTGTTTCCAGAGGTCATTCATGAAATTTTTCCCTGCCACAATACTCATGTGGGTAGTTTATGAATGATGACAGCTAAATTAAAAGCTATCCTATATGAATGGGCTAAAAGATTGGCAAAACTCAGGAAACTATAAGCTAAACAGAAGTGACAGTTATAGTCCCCTTTCACATAAAAAAAATTGTAAACTATTTCCTGTTGTGTCCTATTTCTAAGGTGGAATGTACTTCAAGAAACAGGAATGGATTAGGGAGCTAAAACACTTCATTTTCTTTTTTATCAATGTACAAACATAACTTTGAACATGGAATTTTACCAATGATTACTTTAGCCTAATAACTTTTGACTTCTTAATTGGGTGTAGCTACCTAACCAGTAGAACTCAAAATAAATATGCATTCCAAGGACAATGTCTATGGACATGAGTTTAAAATATGTTCCTATATGCAGTTCTGCAAATATATCCTTATGAATGTGTTTCCCATTTTTTATCTGACCACACGCAAAAGAGCTGTTCCAGATAAACTTGATACTGGCATAAACTGAGAACAAAAGTAGGCGTTGCCCTCCTTCCCACAACAAGCCAGTCTTCAGTTCTTGCAATGCTCTACCATGCCACTGTATTTGATGGTATCTATTCTGACCTGGGTAATAACAACCAGGAGCCTACAGGAATGTCTGATCCATATGATGCACCAGCTGCAGGCTCCCAGGGGTGCAGATGAGTCTCTGGGAGGATTTGCACATTCATCTCAATGCACCTAAAGCCCTTCCAAATGGCACACACACTTCCAAAATCACATTTTCAAGAACTTTCACACATTTGAAATCCTGGTAGGCACCTCTCTTAAAATATATCTTCTTTTTTTTTTTTTTTTTACCCCCTCATGTAGTGTCTGATAGAAGGCCAAATATTAATCCATGCTAATCCCACCCTGCTGCTGGAGCACCTTTCAGTAAGGAGGAATATTCACTCTCCCACCTGGAGGACCTGCAGAAAGAAGCTGCATGAGAATCTCACCTTGCTTCATGCTGCACCTTGCGGATGGCATGGTCAGCATCACCTCTCTGCACAGTGCAGAGCTATGAGTTTCGGTAAAACCACACAGGAAAAGCAACACCCCTTTTTCAACAAACTGTATAACTTTTCCAGAGAACTGTCTCCTACATAGTATATTTTCAAAACTTTGGTTTGTTTAAAACAAAAAAAGTCTATCATCATATTTTTATAACATTTTAGTCATATCTCTTACTCTTGGGAAGTTACTGCAGTTGGTGGAATGCAGCAGCCAAATAAATTTAGAAAACAAAACAATTATGACTTTTTTAAAGAATAAGCACATTAAGTGTCAAAAAGCATTCTAGGTCTACCGTGCTTCAGTTTGCGTCAAAATACTATTTGTTCCTTTTCAATGAATATTTGAGGAAATAAAATGACACACCTGTTCAATTAGCACATTTAATGCGCACAGGAGCTGTTCATTTGTACAGTAAATAAGTTAAAAACTTGATTCTCGTATAATTGATTATTCAACCTGACTGACTGTTGAACCTCCTTAATCAAATACATCTGCATGATATTGTAAGCTACATTACAGTACATTATTAGCTTGTAAAATGAAATTGCTGCAACGTTATGTACTGTGTATTTGAAGCAGTAACAAATTTACCAGTGATAGATGTGCTAATGGATACATTGTATTGCAATAAATATAAATTCAGAATAGCAATTGGAAAACATTAACACTTTTATATATGAGTTGAGGCATTTATGAGGCTGATCCAGCTAGCAGTAAAAACTGAAGTGGGATTCTTGCTAGCTGCCATTTCTTTTTTGGGCTGTTGCGAGTAAAAGTTGGCTTTCTCTGCAGCAGGGCTTTTACACCCAACACAAGAGACTTATGGCTGACAGAGTTTTGTTAAGTAGCTATCATTACTTTCCCTAAGAAAAAGTGCGCTATATACCAGATCAACAGGTAAAACTCAGAAATCACTTATCAATAATTTTCCATGGCTTACTATCAGTGCTGCTGCTTCTACTCAACACATACCCCCACTCCAGCCTTTCTCTCCCTTATCCTCTTGAGTTGTTAATGCCACCATTAACTACCCAACAATTGCTACTTTAAAAGAAGCTAAGCTATTCCAGGAGAAGAGTCAAAAATAAAGTGGAAAAGCAGCTGGCAGAAAATGCAGGGAAGAGGGCTGGGATTGCTGTACTTCTTCACTGGTGTCCAGGCATCTTTTATTAAACTTGCAGGAAGAACATGTCCCCTGGGGTCCTGCACCTGGGACACCTGCACTGGCATTGGGCATACTGTTGGTGATCCCCAGGGCGGCTCTGTCCTCATGGAAAAGGTGAAGAACAGCAGCACTTTTAGGAGGCATATTTTGGGTATCACCCATGGTGGCACTCAGGGGAAAGATGGGGGTGAGGGAATGTGGTGCAGAAGGAAAAGAAGAAGCAAGCCTGAAGGGAAGGGATTTGGCTTTGGGTGAAGGACTGTAGGATGGGGACAAGGTAGCATATTATGACGTGGAGGTGTGATGATGGTTAAAAGAACTATCAGTGTCTTTGCATGTTTAGACCTCACCTCATCTTCCAGGCTGGTTGTTCTCTTGGCATTTTGCAGAACCATGTGTTTTATTGCACAGGGGTGCTTTACCTGTGGCAATATTTACTCAGTCTTTACAGCCAATATTTTCTGCACATACGATCTTTTTTTCTCCAGCTTAGCAAAATGAGGGGTGTGTTTCACACTCAGATGCCACAATGCATTTGTGGTATCAACAGAAGTGTGTCAGAATGCCAATGCAATTATAGACTTACTGAACTGGCAGAAATACAATAAAGTGTTTGGGTATTAGAATTCAGCTTAGTGTGAAAAGCTGTTAGTTTGTTTGTAACTGAATATCCTTTTAATTAAGGAGTCTTGATACAAAACATGCTGCATTTGGGTAAAAACCAAAGATATATGCTACCATTATTTTAGCCTTGTAATGAAGATTATAGTAGGCAGTCACCTACCTTTTCAGAAAAAGTAAAGCACAGACGCTGGTGAATTAATCAAAATCTGTAATCTTAGTCACTGAAAGAGCTTTAATATACTATTTCCTAACAAATAGACAGATGTTCCTTTCAATGTGGGTGTGGAAGAAGCATAGAGGCAGCTATGAGGAAAGATCTACCTTGAATTTCTCCTATTCTACTTATCTGATCATATGAATTACTTCACTTCAGTGGACTGGGTATGAAGTGGATATTCAATTATTCATAGGTAATATAGCCCATTCTGCAGTCAGCAGAACAGTAAGAATAACTATTGGCTAAGACTTTTTCCAATCTGCACTGCTAAAAATTATCCTTGCACAGGAACAGTAGAACAATTTAGAGAAGTCAAAAAATATTTGACACTTTCTTTGATGAGCAGCTTATAAATCTGCCTTTTGTCTATTTTTAAGACCTATTACTGTAGCATATGTGAGCCTTACAAGTGCTTGTGAATGTATCCTAGCACACTGGCAAAGCAGGAAAATATCACGACTCTGAGATCTTAGATACATGAGATAAGTCCACACAAGGGGACACATGAGTGCCTCCCTGGTCTGGTGGCACGTGGCCATGTGGCAGCTCGCATGATGACAGGATTCAGGCATGCACCTTCCTACTAGCAGCCCTCATGTACACACACAGTCAGGTTTCTGTAGGAAACTTGGATGCACAGAGCAGAAGGGAACTGTGGTGTGCTGATTTGGGCTGGAAAACCAGACCAAGCCACAGAAGACAACCACCTGGCAACCCAGGCACATCCAGAGCTTTTGAGCCATAAACCTGAAGTCATCCTCCACATTGCAAATGTAGGATCTCATTAACATAATATATATAAAAAAAAAAAATAAAAAATTGCTGTTTGATATTTCATTGCATTGGCAGGGGTAAGCTACATAAGCATAGGCTTTAAAATTGTAAATTTTTTTGCATTCCAGTGACAACCCTTCCAAAGACAGTGGTTCAGGGCTTAATGTTGCTTTAATCTGGTTTCACATTGATTAAAATATATGTGCTGTATCCTTCTGTTCTTCCTGTATCCTTCTGCCAAGTGAAAGGATAACTCCTCTCTTAGGAGCAAAGCCTTGCTCCCCAGCTTCCAGTGATGAAAGCTATTGAGGTGTCTGAGCTTTTATCTTTTGTCCTAATGTTAAGACACCTGTTTTGGCATATCATCAGGTCCCACTGGCAAACTCCCAAAAATGATACCTCTTTAGTAGTCTCCTGATATATGGTTTCCTGGCAAGAACTGTAAGCTGTATGGTGCCTTTTATTTTTCAACACTTTCTTGTTAAAATCATTTTTATTCTTCTATAATTGTCTGTTTCTTTTTTCTTTATTGCAGTTATTGGACCCTCTTGTATCTTCTCATGTTTCATTTTCCTCCTGTGCTCTGAAACCATCCAAAGCTATAAGAATATGTGCAAGGAATATTTGTTTAAAAAATGAAACAGAACACCTTCTCCTGATAATGCAGATCTTCATGAACACTGGAAACTGCAAGACTTTTGCAGAAAAAAAATAAAATTATATGAATCTATTCTATTGTCGGGTCAAATTATGGGTGAAATAAAAATTTAATTTGATTTTTTAATTAGTTTCTCTGCTAACATATTTTGGAAAGAGTTATTGGAAGAGCAAAGCTTAAATTTGTCTTGAAACGCTGCATTGACCAGCCAATATATTTTATTTGTAGCAAGTGTCCTTACAATACTCAGCCAGAATTTGGTTGTAAAAGCAAACTTCCAAAGATTATCTGACTTTTTTTTCACTCTTGACATCTACCATCAAATCTTAGAAGAGTGTAAAGTCTTGTCTTCTTGAAAACTCCAAGCTCTGACCACATCAGAAATAAGAGATGTTATTTGGCTTTTTCAAACCTAACTTTCTACTGGCTCATCCTGTCCACATAAGCAATGATGTACAGAAGCACACAGAAATATACAGATAAAAAACCTCACTTTATTTGGTTCAATTTTCATTAATTTGCATAGGATTTTAGGCAAATATTCAAGTTAGCTCTTTTTTTAAGCTAATTTTCTTCCCACAATTAGTACATTTCACAGTCTTGACTTTAGAACACATTATTTTTTCAAGTCATCTCTTTTCTGGCTGTGAAGAATTAATTCTTTAAAGTATTTATTAGACAAATAGTCAGTGACATAGACCAGCCGACTCATTTTCACTTGTGGATTTGAACTCACAGGCCAGATTCATCAATGCAATAATGAGAGATTTTCTGTATTTCAGTTTTTAGTAATTTTCATATCCATATCCATTAAACTTTAAAAGATGGTAAATAATGGATGGTTTGAGGGATGTCTGTTAAATAAATTCCATAGGAAGAGGAAACAAGGACTTCATAAATGTTGAATTGCACTATTGTTTAATTTCTAATGGGTTTACTTAAATTAATAAATGAGATTATTATTACCAAAACTACTCAATATTTATTAGTATTTGCATCTTAAATGATAGAAATACTCATATTTTGTTGAGAAACTGAAAGATTTGTAGTCGTTATTGCTTGTGATCAGACCAGTTCTCTCTCTCTGAAGGTAAAATAAAAATACAATAAATTTCATCTTCAGTTCTTGACTCAAAATGCCCTGCATATTTTTATGTTACCAGAAAATTCAGTGCTAAGTTTCATTTATTGTTTCACAATATTCACATGCCTCTGCATGTTAGGGAAAACTGCATATTTCTACCTATTCACGCTTCTTTGATTTTATACATAAATTACTTAAAGCTCTTTAGATAGCTTCTTCATAGTATTATAGAATACTAGAGTGGTTTGGGTTGGAAGGGACATTAAAGCTTACCCAGTTCCAGTCCTCTGCCACGGGCAGGGGCACATTCCACTTGAGCAGGTTGGGCTCCTTCCAACCTGGCCTTCACGGGGCAGCCACAGCTTCTCTGGACAGCCTGTGCCAGGCCCTCAGCCCCTTCACAGGGAAAAGCTTCTGCCTAAGATCTCTTCTCAGTCTCCCCTCTGTCAGGTTACAGCCATTCCCCCCTTGTCCAAAGCCCCTCTCCATCTTTCTTGTAGCCCCTTTAAGCACTGGAAGCTGCTCTAAGGTCTCCTCTTTAGAAGCCTTCTCTTCTCCAGGCTGAACAAGCCCAGCTCCCCCAGCCTGTCTCCAGAGCAGAGCTGCTCCAGCCCTTGCAGCATCTCTGTGGCCTTCTCTGGACATGCTCCAACATCCTTCTTTTGTACTCTGTGTTCACATGGTTTCTACCGCATCTATAACCGTGGAGTGCTGCTACAGACATGAAATTAATGATTCAGCAGAAGTAAGTTACACAAGTGAGTAGATCAGGACAGCTCTGGTCAGCGAGCATGCATTTCAGCTTGCATGTCAGAAACTGTCACTCAGCTTCTTCATCCCTGCAGGTTTATATGGTTGATCCAATCTTAACCAGCTAAGGCCTCTGCAGCATGTTATCCTCAGTAGAACAAGTGTGCCTAATAAATAAGTGACACCAATAGGACTGGAGTATTTGCTGCAATAACTTTGTATTTTGGAAAGTTTTTTTTTTCTGCCTTTTCATTTTTACCTGCATTGTCAAGGGTGTATATGTACCCAATGCAGCACATTACTAACGTAAGAGTAAAAGCAATGCATGCCAGCAACTATAGCATCAGAGAGGAAGCTCTGAAAGCCAAAACACTGAGACATCTACAAGATCTCCTGTGTAGTCTAAGGCTCAATTGTCTCTGTCCATCCCTAGGCATCGATGTGAGGAACACGCTGCTAACAGTGCCATACATCACAGCTGTCATAAGAAGGGTCAGCCCCTGCGTTTGTGCTGTTCAAGGAGCAGGTCTCCTGTAGGCGAACAACTTAAACATGGAGAGAAAGCATGAGAACTGGCAAATGCTGTGTTCTTAAAAACCTCAGCCAACTTGGATTTGACGCAGGGGCCAGCACCACATCTTCTTTTAGGACTATGCGCAGGTCTGTCCTGCCTCATCTAGAGTTCTCCTTTCCCTCGCTTCCTTGAAAAAGTCCTTTCAGTCCATTAAAACACAGAAAGAGCTGGATTCTGCACATAGCATTTGGCCACTTGTGTAGGAAATTACTTTAAAGTCTGATGATAATCTGTAAGGCAAGTGAAGTAATAAATCAATTTCAAATCTTGGACAAGACCAAATTAACTTAGTTCAAGTATTCCTAAGACTGTTCAACAGACTAAGAAGGCAGAAGGAATACTATTTAATTATGCTGAAAAAAGGTGCTCAGACCTTAGTATTCACTGCATTTCAAACAACTTTCTGTTATGAAGTATACCAAAACAAGTTTCATAGTGGAGTCACTGGTTTAGGTGATACGTCTCTCACTGAAGCATCCTCACCTAGCAGGATAAAACCCCCTGTCCAAAAGGATGTGTATTTTCCCTTGTATCGAATTGCTGGAGCTCCATAAGCCAGCGAAATGGGTATTTCCCCATGTCAAGGGTCAAGCAGATACAGCAGGTGATGAAGTAATGCCTATTTGTGTTTCAGGAAGCACCACATCTTCAGCTAGCGTGTACCCAGCCATGTTCATTACTCCATTTGAGAGGCACATATTCAGAAGCTTCTTTGAGACATATTAACTATTTCAGAGGAGAAGAGCACGCAGATTTTGGTGCATTTAGTCCATCATAAAAGGATGGTGAAATAGTCCATGACTTCACAGTGTGCAGTCAAGACAATAGCATGCTCAAAACTTTATATGTATTTGAAGAGGTAAGATGTAGTTTGAATGTAAGAAAAAGATGCCATTAGAAAAGATGGTGTCATTTTTTCAGCCCAATTGCTTTGGTTTGTGTTTGATCTTTAATGAAGGATATTGAGCTCAGCTTAGGTCAGGAAAGGTAACACACATCATAGATCTTGCCATGGTCCAGCACAAAGGTACTCACAAATACAAAACCCTGCTCTGACTGGAGCACTTGAATATTTTCACTATTTCACCAGAGAACTCATTATATCTTCTGAACCTGATCAAAAGCCTATTTTCTCACTGAAACATATCAGCTCCTTTAAGCATGTGTGCAGTTAATGGCTTATGTCTTGAGGCGTCCCTCATCATATTCCATATCCTAGGGAGATCCTCCTTGAAACAAGTGCTCTGTCAAGACATCCCATTTAAAGAAGACTGATGACACATGTGAGATATTATTGGCATACAGCACTGCAGCTCCGGCAAAGAATTTCAGGCTGGTTCTTCTACTCAAGAGCACACATCTCTGCACCAGAGTCTACGAGTCTGCTGTGTCATAAGCCACACACCTTTGCCCTCCTCATGAAAAATAAGGAAAAGAGAAAGAAAAACTATCAGTGACCCCAAGAAAAGTAAGATGTCCTGGCCAAGGTGAGGTCAGTCAGTCTGGATAACCAGATCCAAACTAGACCAAGGCAGTGTATATCTATGCAAGATTATACACTGTTAACTTACCACATAGGCTGCTCCAGAGAAGCCATATGTTCTCATGCTCTCCCACGAGCAGGGAGAAGACAGTACAGAACATCGCACATGATTTCAGTGGTAAGCTGACATCACCTGCCTATCACACTCTTGACCTAGCTGTTCCCTGGCATTTGCAGCAGTGATACCAGCTTCTGTGTATTTTATTGTGAGCTGAACCATGACCAATCATTTTGGCAAGAGCTCACCCAAGCCTGGATCCTAATGCCGCTTTTCATTTTCTTTGCAAGTGATTTAATTTGGATCTTCAAAAAGATGAGATGAGCATTGAGTGCATGCTTACTTCCTCCAGAAAGCAGGAAAATGCCACTTTAGGACCACTTGCCATTAAGCCTTGAGATCATGGGTTTTGTTTTGCTGGTCTGGCTCCCTAGCTGCAAAGTAAACACAGGAGATACAGAACACAGAATAATGCAGGAAATTATCATCTAAAAAAATTAAAACCACTGTAAAGGGATGCTCTGTGTCAGGTGTATTATTTAGTGTAATCCTGTTTATTTATCAAACATATCCAAAGTCTTCTTTCCACACTTGCAATGAGCATCAAAGGGCATTTTCCCAGCCCAGAACTCGCACATATGACACTGTGGTCAGCTCTGTGTCTAGCAAGGTGTATCTTTCAGCTATCTAGAGGATCCTACTCTCAACTAACTTTCCAGACAGCCTGGCAGCCTTTTGCTGTAGCAGCTTTCAGCATTGCAAAGGCAATGTCCTAGGCTCTGATTTTCAATCACCTTCCCTACTTCTGTCTCAGCTCAGCACCCTCACCCACCATTTGCTCTTAGTTTTGGCACATGCAGGGGCCTAATTTTTCTAGAGTCTGAGGAATTTTTAGAGGGATCCATTGACAGAAGGAAAAAAAAATCATCTGGGGATTTGAAACTCACTTGAGGACAGCCGTTAATGCCATCATTAAAGCAGTGCTGTTATACATCATGGGTTTCATCACATTTCTTGCCCATCACAGGATAAAAACTTTATGACACTTGCTGCTGGTGAAGAAATGTTTTTAAGCATATACTATGTCAAGACTTCAGTCTAAGATAGAGGTCTGTAAAGGCCAGGATGGATGGGGCTTGGGGCAACCTGTTCTAGCAGAAGATGTCCCTGCACATGGCAGGGAGTTTGGAATTACATGAAATTTATGCTCCTTTCCAACCTAAACTACTCTGTGATTCTGTGACTCTGTGAAAATTTGCCTTCCTAGATAACCAAGAATGAGAACACTTGCACTTCATATTCCCTTTCACAATAAAGTACAGGGTGAGTAAGCTCACTACACTCACTTGAGACTCTACAAAACCCATTTAGAAAAAGAACTTTTATCTAAAGGTTCATGCATTGCTTTGCTTCACTTTTAATTCATAAAGCCATCATAATTAATTTAATTCATAAAGTACCATCAACAGTCTTCACTTGTGCAAATATCTATGCCTAGA
Source organism: Psittacus erithacus (assembly GCA_009867235.2). Classification (NCBI taxonomy): domain Eukaryota; kingdom Metazoa; phylum Chordata; class Aves; order Psittaciformes; family Psittacidae; genus Psittacus; species Psittacus erithacus. The sequence continues at coordinate 72,078 of WYDI02005469.1, forward strand.
AAACAAAAGGCTGACTCTGGCCATCAAGGCACTTCCATTGCCAAAACATCCTGTGCAGGAGCTGCCATTTCCTCACGGTCTTTCAAACTGTATTTCAGTTCAGTCCCTCTCACATTGGAGCAGAAGGCCCCTTGACTAGGCTGCATTATTGCCACTGATTCCTGTGAGGTCTGAATCATGCTCTTGGTGAACAGAGCTGAAGATCTTGATCAAAATGGACCTCAAGATGATTACCACAAATATGAGTACTGATGCCATTTCTGAATAACTAACTCCTATGCGCACCCCCATTTTGCCTGAGCAAACTAGCAAGTATGTTAGCATTGATTACTGAGTTAGAATGAATTGATTGAATTTTCCACAATATTCAAATGTATTAATAATACATTGACAAATTCTGGATTTTTTAGCAAGATTTATGCAACTAATTTTAGGCTGAACTCTAACTGAACTTTATTCTAGTTTTGCTGGAATAAGAATGGAGCAAGAATGTGAGACCATTTCTGGGTACACATTTATGAGTTTTAATTGTCAACTATTTTGACTCTAGAATTTAATGTAAAAGTGAGACAGACTAATCTATTTTTTACTAGTAAAATCTACAAGACACTGAATGTTTGATCTGATTATTTTGGTTTTATGTTAAGGAATAAATAAACAAATGGGAGCTATAGGTAAAAAAGAGATTTACATCTGCAGTTCCCATTACTGCTAGCTGCAATCACAGTCTTAAAGACTCTTCATGTATTCAGAGGAAAGCAAAAGTTTTACCTTGTTTTGCTAGCAAATGTAGCATATACTGTCAGTATTTAACCCAGAGATGCATGGCTTTTCATAAGTTAAAGAGGAGTTAAAATAATACGTGAATCTTGAGATAAAAAAAAAAAAAGAAAGAAAAAACAGAAAAGGAAGAATATGACAGTTTAACTAAGTCAACTGCATAGGTTAGATAGCAAGAGGAAATCTGAACTAGCACAAAATGCTAACAAGCACAGAACAAATAAATGGATAACAGGAAGGGAACTGAACCAATATAAACAGCTGCAAAGGATATTGTTGGCAGGATTTCAGGCCTAACAGTTTGAAGAGGACAGAAATATTTCATTGTTGAGCAGCATTTTTAAAATGTGTTTTACCTCAACATAATTATATTTGAAAAATATTTTCAAAATTGCAAGCTTCCTGTAACCATGGGGCTGCTGGATTAGCTTGGGCTTTCTCTAGGTCTTCTCTCTCTTTTCCCAATACTGGTGAAGAAAAAAGTTGTGTTTGTCTTATCCTGAAATATCAGACTGCTAGGAGACCCTAATGGTACCTACGTGAGATGCCATGCCTCTTGCACACAGTTTTCCTAAGTTCATTGTATCTCCACAGTTTGTGGCTTTCTCACTCTGCCCAGTCCTGAAGACCTTTGAGTCTGCCATAGAGGGCATGTCCATCAATTAGGTACTACACTTAGAAGATTTATGAATTTTAATTTTTTTAAGAAGTCTTTGTTGTTCTGGGTAAGAGTGTTTTGTCTCCCAGTCACTCCAAATTTGGATGAGAATTTGGTTTCCCTTGCAGGTCTCCAGCTACTGTTGTTTTTTCACCACACAGACCTGCAGATCATCCACCACTCTGAAGAAAGCAGACAGCGCAAATGGCAGTTTCCAAACAACAAAAACATAAATCCTGATGGGCTGCCCCCTCTGGACTCAGCCCGAGGTGAGGCTGCCAACCTAGCAAAGAACACTGGCTCTTCTTGGATGAAAACTAAGGAATTGCCAAAGTAATCTATTAAGAATGGCTCTAGTTAGTCACCATCACCAGCAAGTCAATATTAGTGGCCATTCTGTTGTGTCTCTAGTTAGTCACCATAACCAGCAAATCAATATTAGTGGCCATTCTGTTGTGGCTCTAGTTAATCACCATCACCAGCAAGTCAGTATTAGTGGTCATTCTGTTGTATCAGGATATTCTTTTTTTTAATTCACTTATTACATTTTTAAGATATCTAATTAGTATTTTTTCCTTTTTCAACTATTTATCTTTGCCCACAAAACTCTTTTTACAGGATGAGTGATTTCTAGGAAGACAGCCCTTTCTAGATGCTTGAGGCTGGTTATTCAAACTGGTCACCATTTCTGGATTATAATCTTATTTTAATACATATATTAACTTTATTAATCAATAATGTTATTAAAATGCTTATGATTTCTACTACTGAGTCTTTTTCTTCACTATGCATACCCGTTAGTAGCACTCCATCTAATAAATTTAAAATGTGAACTTCTCGCAGGCTTTGACATTAAAGTTTTGATTTTCTCTCAGAACAGATTCTGTTGTAACTTCTTATTGAATAGATTCTGATTCTGTGCCATATATTTCTGTCTGTATTCTGGTTGTTTTCAATCCAGGTTAGACTGTATATTATATCTTGACAGGTCCTAAGAGTACAGAAGCCACCAGCTGGCTATTTCTGCAAGAATCAGGTAACTGTTTGCTTTTAAAGAACTTCTAGCTGCTGATCAATTCTTTAGATGACTAACATAGCTTAAAAAATCTAGACACAGTCTGAAAAACTTATTAACAGTTAAATGTAGAATGGACTGGTAAGCAGACTGTGTTAGAAGAGCTTCATAAAGAACACGTGTACAATAGTCAAAATTTAACAATTACTCTGCTTTGAATTGCCTTGCAGGCCAGATGACACATAAGGAAACTTCCTCTATAGCTCTCAAATTATTATGCTATTTTTTTTTTGTCATATTCACCAGGGAATTCTACTTCAGGTTTTCTTTGCTTAAGTGTTTATGTTGGGAAACCTAATGATTTCAGTCAGGGCTCTTGGTTCTCCAAAAAACAAAACGAAAGTTTAGAATTTTGGGGTACATAATAGAACTGATTTTCTTTTTTCTGCTGACTCTGTAGGAAAGATCACTGGTGATGCTGCAAAGCTCTAAGCAGTCACCTCGACTTACAAGAATAATAAAAACGAAGCAACCTGACATGCATGTTATGAGATCTGAGATGCTTTGAAATCTGAAGATGATGAGACTCCCCCTGCAATTCCGTATTATAATGAAATGAGCATAGGAATGAGAATCCAGAATAACTGAATTCTAGTTCAATTTCCACTCCCCATATGTTTGAAATGTACCTCATGCTTATGCAGAACAACATTTACATACTTAATTTTTAAAAACCACAACATTCTAGCAAAGTTTTATTCCTGCGTGTTGCTTGTATGTATATGTAAAACTTGTTTCTCCTTTAACAAAGATTGTTGGAATCACTGCACTTGACATGACAATGAAAGATATTCTGTGTTCACAGACCCAGGTGGTGCTGTTAGAGAATAATCTTATTATAGGACAATGCTAGTGTTTTATTTTAATCTGATTGTTATGCTACAAGGGTGATGCTGGAAAAACAAGTGAATACATGATTGTGGAAATAAAATGCTTTTAGAGACGGCTCACTTCTGCAGGCTTGTGTGTTCACTGGTTTATTTTTAGCCATATTTCATCTCCATTGTAGCCAAAACTAGTTCATGACAGTTCAGCCACCTCTTTGGGAAAAGATCACTTTATGTTTAACGAAGAGTTATCATTCTCTGCTCTTCCCCAGTGTAAAGAGGACATCACAGCAGTATTGGGGAATTCCTGTTTAGAGAAATCATTTAGCCCTCTCCAAATAGTTGCACAGTCCAAAGCTTAGGATTCAAAATTCATTTTTATGAAGGATAATGAGGGATAAAGGTCCAGCAGCAAGGCACTGACTCTCCAACTCAGGCAGAGGTCTTTTGAGCAACTCTTTGCTGCATTTAGCTTGGGCTGTTTCCTGCTGAAAAGAGAACCTAAAGGGCATTACCATTGCAGTAGGTTCAGAGTTATCATGATGGTACATCAACAGCCACAAAGGCAGTTGGAAAGAGCTCGAACTGTGGCAGCGTTTTCACAGTGACACTGTCTTCCAGCTGGTGCATTTGATGAACTTAGTAACAGAATCTGGTACAAAAGGAATATTTAGGGGGGAAAAAAAACCTCTTTGGTAACTCTGGGCTTTGTTTCAGCCTGTAACTAACTCCAGTTACAGGAAGTATACAGTGAAAGATCAAAGTAAGAGACGCTAAGTGAGCCTGTTGAAATGAAGTGTTACAGGCATATGTTCCTCATCTCACAGCTCCGTCAACTGGGTGCTGTAACAGCTGGGATATAAGAAAAATGTTTCAGGCAGATTCAGCAGAAGAGCCTGTACTGCATTTGGCCAGCTCGGAGCTTGCATCTCACCAAAGGACTACAGCAGCTTGATAGAGGGATGCTTTTTTTCAGCACATGGGCTACATGGAGTTTATTCCTGCTAATCACTTTTACATAAACCAGTGCAAACCCCACTGGGTGGCAAGTAGCCAGCGTGACCCAGAAGTTGTGGGGCTCAGGATGTGCATCCTTCTCCCATCATTAAAAGCAGCATGAGCAGGGGGCTGTGGGATACAAGTCCTGTGTTGCCCTCCAGTCTCCCAAAGCAGGAATGAGGTCCCTCCTTGGCTCCTGAAGCAAGGCCACCTCAACTTTACAGCACTACCCCCTTCTCCTCTGCTTTTGCTTAAGAGATGGTGGCAGTCTGAGTGTATGATAATACACGTGATGCATCCCAGAGTGCATAGTCAGCAACACTGCTGATGAAGTCACAGCAACTTAGGGTGATTTGTGCACCGGCTTCATTTGCCAATTAATTCCCTTTGCCATCAAAAGCAGCACAGTCAAGCAGATAAGCCTGAGAGCCAGGAGAAGGGGGTCTCATGCTAATGCAACAGCTGACCCTCCATGTGCCCCAGGGCAAAGGGAGCTTCTCCCTCTGCCCTTAACCTGGTTGGGTCTATCCCATCCACAGAGAGCAAGCATCTTGCACGGAGACCATTGCTACCCAAGGCTTGCCTCCACACAGCCTTTGCGCTGGTTCCACTAGTTTTTTTAGGATTGAATTAAATTAATACATGTTTCTACAGAGGGAAGTCTGTAGCTGCATAAACATCTGTGTTGTATGGTTGTGCTGTACTTGATATTAAAGATATTCGTACCACACCTGGTGTAAATATGTCTGAAAAGCCATCAGTCAACACATTACTACAATATAGACAATTGTTATTATCATTCCTGCTGTTGTTAGTCCTTTTATTAACAATATCTAGTACACAGCAATATTGCAATTTAAAAAATCAGGTATGCACATATATATGCCTAAATCTCCATGCTCTAATATCTTTATGTTTGTATTGGAATTTCTGTCTGGACTGTCCTATCTTGGAAATGCACTGCAGTGGCAGGAAGGGTTTCAAAGTGCAAATGCATGTACTTGTGGTTAATTTCTGTACAGTATGAAATCTTCAGTGTTAGAAGCCATACTACTGATTGGGGTTTTAATACAACTTACAGGTGAACATAAAGAAGGTTAGATAAGACAGAAATTGTAGACGCAAATACAGTCCAGGTATTTAGAAGATCAGAGAGTAGCTCATGCTGTGTTGTAATATTTTTCTGACTTTTTGAGATTCTCCAGACTATTATATGACAGCTTAGCTTCTCACCAGGTAATATTAATCACTTCTTAATCAAGGTATATTGGTTTTCAGCTTAAGACTGAAGAGAACTATTTAACAATATAGCTTTTTAAAAAACTGTTAAATAATTCCCTGGCAGGTGTGGGAAGGGTGAATCTTCATTTATCTAAAGAATTAATATGTTTTCTGGAAGCAAGGAATAATTTTTACCCCCCAAATACAACCCTGCCTGGTTGCCTGAAATTAAAATCTAATCACAGAGACTCAGCACACTAAGTACTTTCATTCCAGGCAGAGTGCTTTGTAACATGTAAATTTGAGGCAAGTTTTATTTAAATGAAGTCCAAATCCTGCTTTAAAAACAATTCTGTTGCCATAGCTAATTGCTGCATGTGACTAGCACTGTTAGTTCTTCTTTATGCCTTTTGGTTCAGCCTCACACTGTACAGTAAGTGATTTGGCAGTACTGTGCCCGCAGCACTGCCAAGAAATCAGCAACATTTACTTCTTGATTTCTGAAGTGAATCTGTATTTAGTGGATTTTTTGGGGAGAAGAAATCTGATCATTTCTCATATGCTTGAAAGTGATATTGGCAACAGGTGTTGTATGAAAACCTTTTGTACCTAAAAAACCACACAACTCGTTAACTCCTAAATTAAAGAAGGGCTGATGGCTTCATTTGCACAGGGTTATGAAGTAGATTTTACATGTTTGCTCACAGATATTTGCAATATTAACATACAAGGTGTTAGCTTTGGCCCTCAACCAGCGCAGTCAACACACAAAACACAGGGGTTTTTGGCTTGCGCACAAAGGCAAAAAGAGAAGTTGCAGTCACTGGGCTATGAAGATACTGTCTAAGTTTCCCAATATAAACATATCAATTATTTCTACCTTTGAGGTAGCTCTGCTTCTTAAAATCAATGGTATTCTACATTCCTCTGTCCGACTTCTTTTTGAAGCTCTTAAGCAGAGGCTGACAGCTTTTGCTGAAGTGTAATGAATTACTTACCAGTGATTTCCTGTTTTCTCAACTGATATGAAAAACACAGGGTAAGTTTAACACAATGCAAAACATGCTCTTTTGGCAGCCTATTTTTTTAAAGTCAAATTGCAAAGAATGTATTTTCTATCTAAATTCTATTTTGAATTTTCTAGTTTTCATTAAATAATTTTTCTTTTTTGACTTACATTGACTGACATCCTAAGTGTCAGTCAGTTTCCAAAGCATAATAAATTCAAATAAACTTGGTTTTATATTGATACAGCATGTTGATTTTATCTCAAAAACAAAATGTTAATTAGAGGGACATATATCAAAAATACAGACATATGAAAGGGTCAGTTTTCCCTCTTGGTATGGACAAGGTGTATTTCAAGACACCTGAGAAGATGTTTATAGGTGGACAACACACACTGTTAACTTAATCTTTGTTTACAAACTGCTAGGTGAAAGGGCAGAGTCCATTTATTCTGTTTTGTGTCTCATGACAACTTGAAGCTTTCTGTTAATGGTATTTATCAGTGGTGAGGGCAGGAGGGAAAGTCATGAAAAGCTCTTGGCAAAGCAGAGCTTCATCTGAAAGCCTAGAAAGTTATCATCCAGGTGCATGACTTTCAGGTTTTGGAGCAGCTGAGAAGATTGCCCTTGGAAAGAAAAATGGTTGCAAATTTTAAAATGAGCCCAAAGGATTCTGGCACAGCAGTGTGAGAGCTTATTCAAGACCACATAGATACCTGTGCAGTGAACGCATTCAATAAGGCTTTTAGTTCTGTACCTTGATATCAATTCTCAACACTTTGATTCAAGGAGAAACTCATAATGAGGAACAGAGAACAAGTTTCCAGGTTTATTAGTTTGGTTTCTTTGACTTTATGGGAAAGACCTATTGATCTTTCTGTTCCAGGACACTGCCTCCTGACAAAGTTAACAATAAAACATCAATAAACATAGTAAATGATAGTGGCAGGCATAATCATGCAGGCAATCCATAGACGAAATGTACAGAAGTAAATAATGCACCAACAACTCTGAAACAAACGCTTTACCCCATTTCTTGCAGATGCTGACCTTTACTTTTTGTATAGCCTTAAGAACCCCCCTAAAAGTGCCACCTTTCATTCAGCCAAAGCTGGACATTTTAATGCAATACTTAAAAGCTGAAACTGCTATAGATAAAGTCTTTGATACAGCACTTTCAGAGAATGGGCTGCTTTAAATGGTCACAGATACTCTGATTAATTTAGCAGCCCTTCCTTTCCTCAAAATATCACTAATGAATCAGGGTACTATTTCTCAAGGTACATAATTTGTGACCATATTACAGCTGAAAAAACACTGGTTTGGGGACTCCTTTAGCCTGACTTCAGGAAGCAGCTAATTGGATTTTTTAGCTTTTAAAAAAAAAAAAAATAATAAGGAAAGGCAAAACTGAATTGCTGAAATCCTACTCGCAGCCCTCTGGCACTGATAGTCCTGGGGGCAGCAGAAGAGAAAGCAGCTGTTGGGTGGCTGCTATGGAAAGCCCACCTTCATTGTGGGGGCATAGCTCGGGGTGGGTTTGATCATGAGCCATGGGAAGCAGAAGACCAGGAGAGACATCCAGGGCCATCTAGGGTTGCCAGCTTACCCCTGATTGCCATGTGGAAATTGTTCTGCTTAGCTCGAGCTGACTTACACTCTGAATACTAATGATGGTCAGTTAAGTAGAAACAGCATGAACTGTTTCACAGGAGTTCTTTTAGCAGGAATTCAGGTCATAAAGGAAAGTGGAGAGCTTGCTGCTGTCTCAGCCTGTTGGAGCAGAGACAGATACAGTTTCAAAGTTACCCTTGGTTCTCATCTGTCAGTGGGAAAAGGCATGTACAGCTCTTCCCCATCAAATCCCTGTTCTTTGTGGTCACTGAAAAACAGAGCAGGTTCAGCATGCTTCCCTTGGTCACAGAACCAGCAAGTCCACTTTGGACAGTCAACTACATGAGCATATGGACTCAGCCCTAATACATTTACTTTAATTTTAGGGTTTAAAAGCAAAGAATAAACAAGCCATTTTTCATTATTATCATATTTATTATTTACTAATTGCTGTAAGAATTATTTCAGAATAACTATTACCCTGCATAAATTTCAGCTGGTGAATGGAATAAAGGGGAAAGCAAAGCTGTGGGAAGGTTTCTGTGGCATAAATAAATTTTGCATGCCACATAGGATGTCATATCTTAACTAGATTTGAAGATATTATATGTTGAAGGCTACATGACACACAGTTGATATGTCATCTAACTCATCTGGGATCAGCGGTCTCCTTTGATGCAATCTTAGAAGTGCATCTCCTCACACATTTCTAAACTATAAAAAGCATAGAAGTAATTTTAAAAAAAAATCCACCTTGTTAGTAATCATTAAATTTCTTTTGATAGTGGGTGAGGCTCTGGTGCCACTGTATGTTTTAAAATCACCAGCCACTGTTGCAGTTAAACATATCTATATGCCAGGTAAGGAACTAAAGATCATTGTCATGGGATTATTTAAATCGGGCCAAGTCGAAGCTTTAGGACAACTCTTTATTGGATTGATATTTATTAACACTATGCACCACTGCACTGATCTTGGTGGTCTTCAGTGGCTAAGGACAAGGCAGCCAATCACAATGTTTCTCTGATGGAGGAAGACAGAACCAAAGCAAGCTGCTTGCTTTCTTCCCCATCCTTCATTGTTGATGGGTTTTTTTGTGCTTGTTTCCCCCCTGGCCCCCAAAAAGAAGGGAGGGCTCATTTCATTTGCGCTTGCCACCTTATTTTCAGGATGAGGACTTTTTCCATCTTCACTTATTCTGCCAGATTATTCTGCAGAATCATCTTGCTTGTTTTGCAGGCTTATTTCGGCTTTGCCAGACATCCTAGCTCCCTCCTCCTTCATAGAATCATAGAATCAAGGAATGGTTTGGGCTGAAAGGAGCCTTAAGAGCATCTAGTTCCAACCCCCCTGCCATAGGCAGGGACACCTCCCACTAAACCATGTCACCCAAGGCTCTGTCCAACCTGGCCATGAACACTGCCAGGGATGGAGCATTTGCATCTTCTCTGGGCAGCCTGTTCTAGTGCCTCACCATCCTCACAGTAAAAAACTTCTTCCTTATATCTAACCTGAACTTGCCCTGTTTAAGTTTAAACCCATTATGCTTTGTCCTACCGCTACAGTCCCTGACGAAGAGTCCCTTTCCACCATCCTTGTAGGCCCCCTTCAGATACTGCAAGGCTGCTATGAGGTCTCCACACAGCCTTCTCTTCTCCAGGCTGAACAGCCCCAACTTTCTCAGCCTGTCTTCATACAGGAAGTGCTCCAGTCCCCTGATGATCCTCGTGACCTCCTCTGGATTTGCTCCAACAGCTCCATGTTCTTGTTGTGTTGAGGACAACAGAACTGCACACAGTACTTCAAGTGGGGTCTCATGAAAGCAGAATAGAAGGGCAGGATCATCTCCTTTGACCTGCTGATCACGCTTCTTTTGATGCAGCCCAAGATACAGTTGGCTTTCTGGGCTGCAAGCACACAGAGAAGCTGGGTCATGGTCAGTTTCTCATTGATCAACACCCCCAAGTCCTTCTGCACAGGGCTGGTCTGAATCTCTTCACCCAATCTGCAGCTGTGCCTGGGATTGCCATGACCCAGGGGTAGGACCTTGCACCTGACCTTGCTGAACTTCATGAGGTCGGCACTGGCCACCACTCAAGCATGTCAAGGTGCCTCTGGTGGGTATCCTTTCCCTCCAGCATATCAACCGAGCCACACAGCTTGATGTCATCAGCAAACTTGCTGAGGGTGCTCAATCTCACTGACCATGGCGCCAGCAAAGATGTTGAACAGGATTGGTCCCAACACGGACCCCCAAGGGACACCACTCATTACTCATCTCCAGTTCGACATTGAGCCATTTACCGCAACTCGGTGCATGTGGCCATCCAGCCAGTATCTCATCCACCGGTGTTGTGGTTTAAGCTTAGTCGTAAATTAGACAAAGCATGTAGCCTGCTTGTTTTCCCCCCACAACCTGTCCTTC
>WYDI02005470.1:0-20029 GCA_009867235.2 Psittacus erithacus
CCCCCTCCACTCCCATACAGGGGCTGTGGGGGGAGCCCCCTCCTCCCCTCCCAGCGCTTCCAATGTCTCCCAACTACAGGAAATGCCCAAGGCCTTTCCTTCACGGAGAGCCTCATCCCAACCGCTCCGAGCAGCCCAAAATCCCAATCCCGGAGAGGCACTTCCATGTTTTAGTCACCCTCTGGGCTTTTCCCCTTCCCAAGCTTTCCTGAACCCATTCGTAGCCTCTTCCTCCCACCAAAGCCCCGGCTGAGGCCTGGGCAGGTCGGTTCAGGGATGATCATAACCCTGGGACACGGGATCTGGGATCCTATGGTGCCATTCCTGCCTTTGGAGCAGGGGCTGGGCTCTGTTGGTTGGGTTTTGGTTGCTCTCAGCACCGGGGAGGTCCTATCCTGCTCCCTCTGTATTCCTGCTGCTGGGTCTCCTCATTGCAGCAGCCTGGCTTTGGCTTTTGCAGTGGGCATTGGTGATGGGAACGAAGGGATCAGAGCTTGCCTGCATCTTCTTTCTTCACCCTTTCGCCTCCTTTTTCACTCCTCGGCATCCATGCACTCCGGAGCCGCTTTGGCTGCTCCTGGAGCTGGGCATTCACCTGGTGGATGCCCAGCTTTGGGGGTGTTTGTGTGCAAAATGCTGGGGCAGGTTTGGTAATTCCAAAGCTTAGTGTGAAGGACAGAGGGCATTAAATAACAGGCACGGAGCAAGGAGCTGTTATCTGAGCTGTGGGGTGCCGGTTTCCACCCCCAGTTGCCGTTTTCCCTATTGCACAGCACAGATTGTGGCTTTTAACTTCCAACTCGTTCCAGGGCATCCCTCCTTTTCCTAGAGGGAAACATAAGCTGCAGGCTTCAGGGCTGCAGGGGATGAACTACGAGGAAGCAGCACAAAGAGGCAGAGAGGGAGCTGGCAGCTCACAGGCGGGTGATGAGCAGCGGAACAGCGGGGTAGCACTGACCATTAAACCCAATTTTGCAGCAGGATACTGCTTGTTTGGCCGTGTTTTGTTACTCCAGGCACGGAGCAAACCTGGAATCACAAGGCAGGCTTGTTCCAAAGAGCTTAAGGGGAACATATAAGCTAAGCCCGGTGTCTTGGCTGCTGCTGATATGATGTGGTTGCACTGAAAGCCCCGGTTCTCGCAGGAGCGCCAGGCTTGTGGTGTCTGGGGTGTAAATCACAGCTGGATTTTCCAGCTGCTGGCCTAGGAAATGGCATTGACAAGAGGAATAGTGGTTGGGATGCGCTTGTGGGCTCAGGCTTATTGAGGGGCTGGCTCTGGGATGCGGGGATCTGAGTGTGCGGTGCCCCCTCTTCATCCATCCTCAGCATGGATGGTTCCCTCTGCATCTCGCAGCATTCCCGACACCTTCCCTTAGCAGCAGCTGGAGCTGCCGAGATTTTTCCCTGTTTACAGCTGGCTGTGTGCTGTTAATTGTGGCTAAATAGGGGCTGCGAGCCCTGTGCTTGCTGCAGGTCATTAAACAGTATCAAAGAGCAGAGCTCCTGTAAAGGCTTCAATGTCCCTCTCCTGGTTTCCTGCTGGCATTTGAGGGGTTTTGATAGCAGAGGGATGAGTCTCTCCATGTGTGCCAGTGGTGCGGAGGGGGACGGGTGGCTTGGTTTGGAATGTGCTGCTTTTCCAGGCTGGAGCCATCACCAGGACCCTCCTGCGCAGGTGGAAGAGCACTTGGGAAGGTGGGAATGGGGTTTGTGAGACCTTGTGAGGGGTTGCGTTGTGGAGCTGCTGGTTGGTCCCTCTGGTGAGCAGGGATGAGGACAGGGACTCCTGCGGGCTCCTGAACCTGCCACCAACCCATGGCAATGGAGCCACCAAATGCAGCAGGAGGACTCCAATGGGATGCTCTATGGGCACTTCTCTCTTTGGTTTCTCTCTTGCTTGCTGGAAGGAGGAATTACTCCCCCACCTTCTTTGCATCCCATTGGCTTTCCTGACCATCTCTAATGATCCCAGAGAGCTGCTTCTCCTCCCTTGGGATCATGAGAGCTTGGCAGGAGTTCAGGAGGGCTTGCATGGCTCTGTGGTTTGTATGAACATCCCTGCACAGGCTTTGCAGCATTATCCAGCGCCTTGGGAATGCAGGTAGGGCATGGAGAAATGCCTAATTCACAGGAATTGGAATGGGCTTCTCCTTCTTCAAGGACAAGGTCAAATAGGGTAGATGAGGACCACCAGCGGCTGCTCTCCTGCTTGTATGTCCTGCTCCAAGCTCTTCAGCCCATGGTGAGGGCCTGCTGAGCCCAAGGGGAGACCCATCCCTGGCTGATCTACACCCATGTTGGGTGCCAACATGGTCTAGTTTGTCTCAGGCACATCCCTGCATCCCACAGGGACAATGATCTCAGCCCTGAGGAGTAAAGGGCATCCGTGCCCTTGCTTATGGTTGTTCTTTATTCCTGCAGGGCTATCAGGGTTCAATCCCCAGCCCTTTCCCATCTGCACATCCTTCTTTCCTTCCCAAACATCCCAGAAAATCCTCCCATTCCTAATATCTGACTCACTGTAGAGCTCCATCCCAGCCACGGTTTGATCTTGCTTAGGAATGTGCACGTCGATGGCAGGCAAAAATGACTTTCTTAATTCCTGGGAGGAAATCTCCTTTGCTGATCACAACCAGAGCCTCAACGGGGTCAGGTTTGCTCTTTAATGAGGTAGAAAACGGCCTGACAAAATCACAGCCACAAACATTCCCCCATGTGTCACAGTGATGCCCAAAGGGCAGCAGACAGCCTGTGGCACACACGTGCTTCATGTGTTTGCACATGTATTTATAGACACACATGCATATTTACATCTATAGACATGCATATTTATATATGTACACACCATCTTTTATATATATACATGCATATTTACATATAGACACACATTTATATGCACATAGAATCATAGAATAATTAGGGTTGGAAAGGGCCTTAAGATCATCCGGTCCCAACCCCCTGCACCTCTATATGCACATGCACACTATATGCACTTGAACATTTATATGCACATACACATTTATATACATATTAATATACACATTTATATACACAACCACATTGATATACTCATGCACATTTATAGCCACCCAGATAGATAACACTGATAAATCAAGCCCATGCAATCATACATGGCAATCCTGCACACAAACAGTGCGTTTCTGCATTCCTCCCTCTTTCTACCACGTGGACACAAAACTCATGTAGATTTGTGTCTCCATTGCATCGAGATAGAGTGGAAATGGCATAAAAGAGCTCGACTGGTATAAAATGATATCCCAATGGGATTGCATGTACATCCCGAGCTGCTGCGCTGCGTTAGAGCCCTGCGGATGTAGCGAGGAGGGACACACGTCGGCTCTAACAGCGCTGCCAGTGAGGGGGATTTTCCTGGGGAAAAGAGTGGATCTGTTGGAATTCCAGCTTTTGGGGGGTTATTTTGGGCATTATTGAACTCCCTCTGTTCCTGTTTCCCTCCGGGTGTTGTTTTCCAGGGCAGCATTCCACATTGGAGCGTGCTGTAAAGGACTGGTAGCAGGACCAAGCGAGAACAGAAACCCCGCGAACACAAAGTGCGGGATTAAAGCTGAGCCCATTGCTTTGTTTTCCTTTGCAATTCATGGAACGAGATGAAGGGGGAAGAAAATTCCCAATAAATCCAAGCGATTTGGGCTTGATTCAACCCAACATAAAAACTAATATTCTTTTGCAGCCGCAGAATAATTCCCCCAAGTGTTTATAAGGAATAAATCAGCTGAATTCCCTCAGGCTGCTTTAAACAAGGATCCGGCTCCATCCTTGCAGTTGGGAACACGGGGTGGATTTCTCCCACCACTTCATTTGGTCTTTATAAAGTGATTTCTCTGATGGGAAGCAGAGGGGATGGAGGGATGGATCCTTTGTCCCAGTGATTCCAATGGTGTTCCGAGCTGCCGATAGGCTTTCTGCTTCCACAAGGACAGAGTTTTGCTAAATCCATGGGTGGGATTTTTAGGCTGCTTTGGAAAGTACTTCAGGATGCCAAGTTCAGGCTTGTTTTTCCTTCCATCTGCTCCAAATATATATATTATATATATATTTTATATATATGTGTGTGTGTATATACACATATATAAAAAGGGATGAAATGAAGCCTGGAAGTGGCAGCGGCTGGGATTTTTGGGAGATGCCGGGCTGGATGTGTGTTTATGGCATGAATCCCACTAAGATACATGGAGCTGGGAGCTGAATGGGTCTTTGACTCCTAAAAACCTGATAGCAATTGCAAAATCAGGAATACATCAAGGGATTAAAGGGAATTCCAGCTTCGCTCCGTCAGGAAGCGGTAGGACTCAAGTCAATTGGATTTCCTTTTAGAGTAACGCCATTAACGTGGCATAAAACTAACAGCACAAAATAAATGGATTCCCTTTGGATTTAATATGTACAGAGCCAGGAGCAGGATCCGGCCCTTGAGTTAACAGAGCAGCTGCATAAATGGGTGTAAACCAGAGTAAGCTGGTGCTGGGTGTTGGTGCAGATTAATGCTGCCAGTGGGATGTACGGCTCGGCTGCTGGGGGAATTTGTGGCCCTGCAGGGTTTATTCTCCATGAACATGGGCTGAGTTTGGGCTTTGTATGGAAAACAGTTGGAAAATGGTGAAAATGGGGGAAAAAAAGAGAAAAGGAGGGGATGTGGGGAACATTTTGGGGTGCTGGGCAGGGGGTTAAGCCCAGCTCCTGTCTGTGCAGTGAAGGATCAGGAATAGATCCAAGCCCTTCCAGGAATGAGCTTTGTGAAAGCAAGCACGTTTGGCTCCAGCTTTCCCTGCTTGTTTGGCATCAGGGAAGCTGCTCCCTGCGCCGCGCCAGGGTCGCAGCACCCCCAGTTCCCTCCCAGCCATCACGGGGGAGCAGGACCTGCATCGTGCCCCAGGATACCCCCTCCCTGGGGCTCCTTTGTGCCTGCAGCTGGGGCATGGCCATACTGGATTATCCCGGTGAGGGCCCTGCTCCGCCGAGGAAAACCCCAAGCCCCTCCATTGGGATTTGCAAGCAGCACACGGGGCTGGACAAAGCTCTTCCTCTCCCTAAGGGATTGATGGATTTATTCATCTCATTCCCTAATGAGCCACTTCCAGATCCCAGTAAATTATACGCACTGGGACAGATGAAATCTTGCTCCATAAATCAGATGTGAGGCTTGACAAGTGCTGCCTGCATCATTATCCCGGTGAGCTCCGGAGATCCCAGGATTCGCCGCCTCCTTTGCAAATCCCAATAAATCTGGGAGTAATCATTCCTGACAGAGAGCCAAGAAAAAAGCGCCAGAAAACATTTTCTTCCCTTAAAAAGTAAGTGGGAAATTTATGGCAGGGAAAGCAAAAGCTTTCTCTGGAGAGCCCATAACAAACAGCGATGGAAGGAACTCCCCGAGCCGGTGGGATGGCATCGCCTTGTGCTTGCTGGGATAAACGTGTAGCAGCCCTTAAAAATTAGGGAATATTTTGTTATGGAAGCAGGAAGAGTGGAAAATGAGGGAATGTTTTTTTATGGAAGCGGGAAGAATGAAACAAGGAGAAAAAAATGAAGCCAAGTGTTTCCAAGCGTGCCCTGAAAGGGCAGTGGAGCCAAGGCACCGGAGTCCGCTGCCTTCTGGTTTGTGTTTAGCCTTTGGGAAAAAAATCCCCTTCCCATTGAAAGCTCCTCTTTCCTTAAGGGAAAAATGTATTTTATGAACTGGCCGACACCTGAAAGTAATTGGGATTATTCTGGTGGCTGGAGAGGGGGGAAGGAGCCGTCCCTGGGGACTCTGTGGGGAGAAGAGCTGCGTGTTCTCACTGCTGGGGCTCTTGTACCACATCCACTCATCCACCCATCCATTCACTCATCCACCCATCCATTCACTCATCCACCCCTCCATCCACCCATCCATTCACCTCTCCATCCACCCATCCATCCACCCGTCCACCCATTCATCCACCCATCCATCCACCCCTCCATCCACCCACCCATCCATCTATCCATCCACCCATCCATCCATCCACCCATCCATCCATCCATCCAAGTGGATGTGGTACAGGAGCTCATCAGTGTTTCAGGCTGTGGTTTGATGGTGGGTGCTTTCTTCCCCTCCTGGTCCCATCAAGGAGACAATGCCAGGGGTCTAAGTGCTTCTCTTTCAGATGGGGAAATTGAGGCACGTGGCATTGACACGGGTGTTGAGGGTTGCAAATCCCTCCCACAGCTCTTCCTTGGGTGGTTTGTTGGTGGCTTGGTGATGCTTTGGCTGTCTTCACACCTGGAGGAAGCCAGGGGAGGTGAGGTTGACCCCAAGGAGTCACCTTGCACCTCAGGAGGGTGTTTTTTCCCCTCCTTACCTTGTGCTTTCCACTCTTCCGAGCCATTGGCAGAACGTTCTGCTTTCCCAGGAGTTCTTGTGTTTCCATAACAGGCTGGGGGTGATCTCTGTACCTGTCAGGATGAATGAAAGGTGACAACACCGAGAGCGCAGCGGGGGTTGTGTGAAAACCAGATGGGCTGTCAAAGGTTCTTCCTTCCCACCACTTTGTTGGGAAGCAAATCCAGCCTGGTTTAAGGTGTGTGAGGACCAGCTCGGGCAGGGAGAGGGAAGGAGCTGGGAAAGGGGAGATCAAAATGCCCAACTGCTGGGAGCACTGGTTGGATGGGCACCATGGTGTTAGGGTCTGCGATGGATGGATGGATGGATGGATGGGTGGATGGATGGATGGGTGGATGGATGGATGGATGGATGGGTGGATGGATGGATGGATGGGTGGATGGATGGATGGATGGTTGGATGGATGGATGGATGGGTGGATGGATGGATGGGTGGATGGATGGATGGATGGATGGATGGATGGGTGGATGGATGGATGGGTGGATGGATGGATGGATGGATGGATGGGTGGATGGATGGATGGGTGGATGGATGGATGGATGGGTGGATGGATGGATGGATGGATGGGTGGATGGATGGATGGATGGATGGGTGGATGGATGGATGAATGGATGGGTGGATGGATGGATGGATGGATGGAAGGAGGGAGAGAGGGAGGGAGGGATTTTGTGCCCAGCCACCACTGTGTTTCTGCAAAGCCTGAAGGGGTCCCAGCACCCAAACCCAACATGGGGTCCTCAACCATGCCAACAGAGTGAGCTAAACAAAACCCAGCAGTGCTGGGAAGGACGTGGAACAGATCGAGAGAGCTGAGTGGCCACCAGTGGGGACAACCTCATTGTTGCAGTGGCCATATCCACTTTGGGCAATGGTAAACCTCAAACCATCATGTCCCACCGCCTTTAGTTCTCCAGGAGATGGGACCATGGGGCAGCCCTCCCCTCCATGGCCTTGGTCTGGAGATAGGGCATAATTCCCATCTTCTGGGTTTCTTCCCACCTTTTGCCATCAGCACCTCATCTCTGGTGCCCCGGTGCTGTGTCCCCAGCACGACCTCCCCTACCTGACCTAGAAGGCAAAAGGTTTCCTCTTTGCTCAGCCATTGCTGATAAGGAGAACCAGAAACAGCTTTGACCTTTCGACTGTGAGGAGCCACAAGCTGTTCCCTCTCTCGAAGGTCCCTTGATAGGAAACAAAAACCTTGCCGTTGACCTTTTAAGCAATTTCAGTCCCCAAAAAGCCTCAGACACCTCAAACCAGCTCAACTGAAGGGCAGCAGCTGGTTTTAGCCCTGCTGAGGAACCGGGCCAGCACGTGTAAGTGGTGTCTTGGGTTGCTCCGTTGTCTGGAGCATGGCTCATCTACTCTCTCCTTCCCTTTTGGCTGCTGCATTGGAGACCCACTGATGGGGTGCAAAGGCTTTGGCACCTCCTTTTGTCTTCTCTTAGTGTGAGAGACCCTGATCTACCTCTGCAAGCCCCAGGAGGACCAGGACAGAGGGGAAGTGATGGTGCAGGTTTGCCTTTGGGGAAGGCTGATTGAACCCCTGGGATAATGGATGTGCCTATGGAAGCAAATCTCCATCTTTGCTGGCTTTCCCAGCCCGCAGCCGTGCGCTGACACCCTCTGGGTCACTGCTATTACAGGCAGGTGATGGCTGGAGGTGTTGGAGCTCATTAATTGCTTTGAGCAAGTTAATTGGCACAAGCGCAACAGCGGGAGACGGAGCTGCTTTGCGAAGGGGATCCGAGGGGGGGGACCAGGCTGAATTCCCATGGTTTTGTGGATGCTCAGACCCTGGTAACTGGGTTAAGGTGCTTGGGAGTGTGTTCCCCTCACTGCAGCGTGGATGTGGCTGCAAGTGAGTCTGCAGGGGAGACAGGAGCAGTGCGCAGTGATACCCCCCCCAAATACAGCCCTGCTTGAGCCTTTCCACACTGGGTTTTCTCCCTGCATTGGGTGTTTAACAAGAACAGCTCCATGGCATGAATCTTGGGGCTGTCACAGGTGATGAGGAGCTGAGCATCGCACAGAATCAGGCCCTAAACTCCAGCAGGCTCCCTATATTTCCTCTGATATTAACCCCCCCTTTTCCCTGCTGTGGCTTAACCCCATTAATGGGATCTGAGGAGGTTGAAAGCCTTTGGAGCAGCGGGGGGGGAAGGTCAGTGCAATAAGTGGAGGCGACCTCTGCCAAGCTGGAGTAAAAGATGTTTTCCTCCCTCTCCCCAAACAGCCCACAGCATTTTCCCATTAAACCTCTGTGCCCAGAGCAGTTGGAAAGGAAGAAACAGCCAGGATCAGCCCTTTCTGCATGGAGAAGGGCAAAAGGGGGCTGCTGCCTCCTAAAGCAGGAGATAAGGGCTCAGCATCTGACTCCGTGGTCCAAGGATGAGAGGATGCTCCAAGGGGGATCATCCAGAGAAATGAGATCACAGGGTGTGACGTCTATAGGAAAGTCATCAAATGCAGGTAATTTAGGGGAAAGGGAGTGTTTGGGGGGTTGGGTGAGAGGAGAAATGATTACAGGGTCTGGGCACCACATTCCATGGGCTGAATGGGCCATTCTGGGGGAAAAGTGGTGATTTGTGATGATCTTTCTTGATTCTGTTTCTTCTGAGCATCTTTGATGGGGGTTCCTCAGCCCAGCTGGGCTCTGCAGAGCCCCAGAGCTGGGGTGAGGAGCTGGAGATTGGACCCATGTGGCAGAGAGAGCAGGGATGTGCTGGGCACTTGGGAGGGACCCAGGTTTCTGGGTGCTGGGGCCTTGGGGCACCCTGTGCTGTTGGGGGGGACTCCCTGTGAGGTGGTTTCATTGGGATGGAAGTTTTTGGAGTGCAGAGATGCTCACACAAGACAAATGTTAGCAGCTTGAGTGATCATTGCACTTGGGTCTAAAGCTGTTAATTTGGCTAATATAGATCCGAGCATTATTATCCCATTACACCCAGCACATATTTACCCCATGAGCAGGATGTGACCTGCACCAGCAGCTCCCCTTTGCCCACTCCTTCCTTCTCAACAGCATCTCTGTCTGTCCCTCCATCCTTCCCTGTATCTTTTCTCCTTTCTCCTGCCACAGCAGCCTGCAGAAGAGGAGGAGGAGGAGGAGGAGGAGGGCTCCCTGCCAAGCTGGCTCCTGTTTCCCACTACCCTATTGCATATGTTCACCCCAGGACCTGCATGGTGATGCAAGAAGGCAGGAGATGAGAAGCAATGGGTTTTTCTCCCACCCCCATTTCTGGGGCATGAGCAGGATCTGACCTGCACCAACAGCTCCCCTTTTCCCCCCTCCTTCCTTCCCAACAGCATCCCTGTCTGTGCCTCCATCCTTCCCTGCTCTTGGGCTTTTCTCCAGCCTCACTGCTGCAAGGACACTGCTTGGGGGAGAGGAAGCAGGGTCCTGACCCTTCTCCTGGGGACACGTGGGACCCACCTCATCCCCAGGATGGGGTTTAATGGATCCCACCTGCACCCCAGGCACAAAGCGCCCCACGGGGGGAAGCAGATCCAAAAGCTTCAGCGGGGCCCGGGGCTTTTCCAGGCGCTGACCCCCCCTCCGCTGCCGCACCGCGGAGTCAAGGCTGCTGTTAGCCCAGCCCGGAGCGGAGCCAGAGCAGCGCTCCCTGTGCCCTTGCTCCCCAGGGAGCCTGGAAGGGGATGCTGCATCCTCTCAACCCGCCTCAAACCGCACCTGGGGACTTGAGCTGGGCCGGGGGTGGAATTGCCCGGGGAAGGTTAATGGGCAGCAGGGAGCTCTGAGGTTGTTGCAGCTCGGGGGGGTTTGCTCTTCATCCCCCTGCACAGCAGCATCCTCTCTGCCTGCTGGACCAAGGCTCAGGCTTTTGCACCATTCCCTCGCTCCTGTAGCATCCCCCATGGATGCCCCCATCAGGGGCGATTTGGTGCGTGTGGGGTGCTTTCCCATGCAGCAAGGCACAGAACCTTCTCTGTGTCCCTCTGACTCGCAGTAATTGCATTAACTGGTTTCATTCAAAGGAGGCCAGAGCCCCGCAGCGTGGGACGCGCCGGCGCTATCGAGGCTGCCTGGTCCTGCAGGCTGCAATCTATCCCTTCATTGATTCCAGCAGCGCCGTCTCCCAGCCCAGCCCGTTCCCCTTGGCTGTGTATGGGGGATTCATTCCCCCTTCCCCTTTTACCCATGAACACAGCCACTGCTGGGGGAGAAGCAAAGCTCAACATGGGGAAGGTTCATCCCAGGAAGGAGTGAGGGGTTGTATCCAGCCCCGAAGGGGATGAAAGGAAAACAGGAATTCCCTCCCTGTCTGGGAATGGGGCAGAAAGACCTTTTGCTATAGGGAGTAAAATGCATCTGCTCTGCAGGAGTCAAGCGCAAGAGTTTGTGCCTCACATGAGATCCATCATCCCAACATCCCTTTGCTTTGCTGGGATCCCTCCACCCCAGTGGGATCTGCTGTGGCAGCCCCCATCCAAGCAGCTGCATTTGGGATGATGCTTTTTTCCAAGGCTCCTGCTGGCTCCTCAGGAATGTTTGAGGGCACCTGGAGGCAGAGCCCCTGTTTGTTATTTTAATAGAGAGCAGACGGCTCTGCCGTGCCTCTCCTCCGAGGAGCTGCATGGGCTGGGAGGGAGGAAAAGCAGGGAAGGTCCTGGTGGAGGGGCTCCTGGGGACGGGCCTTGGGGTTTCTTCTCTTGGAGGCTCCCTGCAAACATCTTTCTTGCCTTCTCCTGCCATAGCAGCCTGTGGAAGAGGAGGAGGAGGGCTCCCTGCCATGTTGGTTCATGTTTTCCCACTACCCTATTGCATGTGCTCCCCCCAGGCCCTGTGTGGTGATGCAAAGAGGTGAGGAGCAATCCTCAGGGTATATCCCAAATGCATCCCGATCTGTTTTACCTTGCCCATAGGATGGGTGCCCCTGGAGAGACCTGGGCTCTGTGTCTATCCCAGTAACAGCCAGTCTGGAGGCATCAAACCCCATCCTGGCTCCTAGGGCCTCCCATCAGCCCCAATTTCCTGCAGCCCCTGTGATAAGAGGCTGATCCTCAGCCATGGAAACCCAATGCCCCGGTGTTAGGGAACGCAGGTCCTGAGGGCTGTGGCAATGCAGCTGAGAATGAGCAGATCCCACTGCTTTCCCTCCTTCTGGCTGCCGAGGCAAGAAACCCCTGTGGAGGATGGATGTGGGCTTAGTGCCGCTCTCTGGCGTTGGGGCTGGACTGCATCACCCTGAGTCCTGTCAGCAACGCTGGGCTCTGCCCCAGGCACAACTGCACCCGATCCATAGCTGGGTGTTCAGCCTGGGTTAATGCCATCCCTCTCTTTTAGGCTTTGCCGTGGTTGCTGAAGTCCCAGAGCCTCGTGGATCCCCCCTGCTCCCTGGAAAGGTTTGAGTAAGGGATTGCAGAACAAGGCCCTGTCTGTTTTCCCATCGCTCTTTCCCTCTATTGGGGATAATGCCCAAAAGGAGGCAATAAACCCTAAAATCTCCCTCCCAAACTGGTCAAGGAGCCCACATGTGCTGAGGGTTTTGCACCTCGATGCTCTCAGCACGATGTGGACCAGAGGAGCTGAGTAATTCTACCTTATTTATTCCCATCCTTTATCAACCATTCCCTGACCTCACGCCCATCCCTGCATCCTAGTGCTGCCATCTCTGCTCTGCTGGGTCTGAGAGCTTTGTCCTCGCAGCTAGTCTTGAATCTGGGGTGAATTCCTCCCTTTCCAGGTATTCCTGCTCATTTTGCTTGGGTGTTTCTGCTGGAGCTGCCTGTCCCAGACCTGCTCACCTTGGAGAGAGACCACCAGGTCTCACCACCTCCAGGTTTTGCTATCACTTTCCCAAACAGGAATTGATTCAGCTCTGGGGCTGCCCTATCCCAGATGCTGGTCCTGGAGGGCAAAAGGAAGGTGGGATGCTGCGGCAGAAAACCCAGACACCCCCAAAAGTGCCCTCCGCTGATGGAGTGTCCTGCTTGAAGGACTGTGGATCAGAGCTGATGCACACCCAGAATCACACTGATTTGTCAGAGCTGCTTTCTACGTTGATTCGCAGCCACGTGCCAACCACTGCAGTGATTGAACTAACCTGATTTTCACGTGGGATTCCTCATTTGGGAGGCCTGGAATCGGCTGCTCTGCTGCCAGCCCAGTCAGGCAGTTTAATTCCTTGAGGCTGGTGGTTCCCATGGGATCGTGCACAGGTTAAAGAGGCTGGGTTTACCCTAGAGAGACGGTAGCTCAGGATATAGCTCCCAGCTTTGGCTTGCTTCCCCTGCTTGTAGCTTGTCTACGAGGGGGACCCTGTGCTTGGTCCTGTCCCTGTTGCTCTGGGGGCTCAGGGTTTATTTGCAGCAGGGAATTTGGGATGAGCATCATCCCTGTGTCTGGGTTAGAAACGTGGGGAGGGCACGTGAATCCAGCCCCGCGGCCGCGGCAGGAGAAATCCCTGCAAAGCAGCCAAAATCTGCCTCTTTTTCCACCCAAATAAAGTCGCAGCCAGAACATGGGCTGGATCCAGGGCAGCGCCGATGCCTCGCAGCTTGTGTTTGCCAAGCTCCCATCTGCGATCCCTTTGGACCAGCCCTGGGGTAAGGAGGGTTCCGAGCGTCGGATCCGGAGGGGATGGAGAGGCTCGGGGCGGCGGCTCGGGCTCCCCCAGAGCCTCGCGGAGATGCTCCACTGCCACCTAGTGACAAAGGGACCCCGGAGAGGGAAGGTCGGTGGTGCCCAGGAGCTGTGTGATAAATCCTGCCTTTCCCTGAAGGAGCTGATGGGAGCAAGGTGCATCTTTGAGACTCAACTCCCTCCAGCGCCTTGGATGTGCCACGGCCTCCTGGAGCACCTCACTGCTGCCTCCTCCCTCCCTTCCCTCATCCATTCAGTGAAGCTATTTAGTGTCTTTAGCATAATCTATATGTTGCAACCCAAACCTGGTAGCGCTGCCTAGCCCTGCAGTTTATCCCGGCCCCCGGCAGCTGATGCTTCCCTCTAGCTGATTATAAAGCAGGAAAACACTGCAAACCCCAGCCCTGTGCTGGAGGAGAAGGAAGAAACAGGCAGAGGAGCTGCGTGTGTTAATGTCATCAACCCACTTCAATCCCACATTGCTCAGTGGCTGCTTAGCTCCATCATTCATCCTTCCACCAAGCTGTTAATGAGCCCGTAGTGACTCTTAGCGTACACATGTGTGTAAAGTGGTGTGTGAAGCTGCTGTGTCATTCCCATTCCCTGCTTTTGGAAGGTGATTTCCCTCCCAGAACTGTTTCCCCAAACACATCACGCTCCTCAGGCTGCCACCTGAAATCACTGCAGGCTTATTCTGTAATTACCTTTGCTTATGGTAATTGTGTGACTGGGAGAGGCAATTACTTGGTGAAATGAGATGGGAAGAGGGGCTGGATCCTGCTCCCAGCACGGCTGCTTGTGAGGGAAATCAGCAGGAGGGTCCCTGCCCTTCTAAAGAGTGGTCCTGTGTGTTCGGTCGCATCCTGCTCACGCAGCAGATGAAGACACCCCTTCCCAATCATCCTTTTCATAGACCACAGACTGGTTTGGGTTGGAAGGGGCCTTAAAGCTCCTCCAGCTCCAACCCCTGCCCCAGGCAGGGACACCTTCCACTGGAGCAGCTTGCTCCAAGCCCCTGTGGCCAACCTGGCCTTGAACACTACCAGGGATGGGGCAGCCACAGCTTCTCTGGGCACCCTGTGCCAGCGCCTCAGCACCCTCCCAGGGAACAGCTTCTGCCTAAGAGCTCATCTCAGTCTCCCCTCTGTTAGGAGCAAAGGGGATGGGTTTTAACTATCAGTCTCCCCCCCAGCCCCACTCGTACCTTACCTGCCACATTCCATGTGAGGGTCAGAACATCTCCAGGGGCTCTCCTTTAACCTCTCTTCTTCCTGTATTCCTAGGCAGATGTCCCAGTGCTTGGCCTATCCCCAGCCTGACCCTGCTGCCTGTGATTTACATGGATAAACCCTTCTGGGATGCTGGAAAAAGGAGGTTGAGGTCCCAGGGATGGATGAGGCAGGGAGGGGAGGGCTTGGAGCTGGGTTTGCTCCAAGGTTAAGGATCTGTCTTCCTTTAGATGCAGGTTTTTCTCCTTGCTGCTCTAAGTTGATTGCATTAAACCCCTTGCTGAGTGATTGCCTTGGATGTATCTTCCCAGTTCCTTGGGCTGTTCCTTTGGGACAAGCTTTTGAAAAGGAGCTTTCTGGGCTCAGGCACCTGCTGGCTCCCCCCTGAACACAGGGCACAGATGCAGCTCCCAGATCTCCTCCATTGCCTTCAGCCTCCCACCTCCACCAATGCCCCCAGGTCCATTCCCAGCTTTTGCCTTTGCCAGGATGATTTCACCCACTGGGGTTGGTGTGTGGCTCCGAGACCAAGTGCTTGCAGAGACCTGACAAGCTCATCACAGCTGGCACCCAGCATTTGGATTTCAACATCCAGCTTTCCCAAGGAAGGAAAGGAAACCTCAGGCACAACACATTCACTCTGCTGGCAGCACTAATCCTGTTTGTAAGCACTGGGGTGAGGGACACCCAGCTTCAGAGCCTGGATAAATCCCTAGAATTCCCAGTTAATGGAATCCATGGTGCTAGTGGGTGGATCCAGACCAGCAAGGGATTTGGGAACTTCCAGGAGCCTGGGGACCTCCCAAAGGGTGAGTGATGCTCCGCCTGTAAATCAGTGCCAGCCATTAAGCCAATAGGATTATGGATGCTCCATTGTGTGAGCAGATTCATGCAGTGCAGCCAATGGGCAGCTGGTGTTTTGCATACGTGATGAAGTAATAATTAGCAGCTGGGTTTTGCCTCCTACCCTGGGCCCCCAAATAGGGGATAAAAGGGCCAACAAGGAGCACAGTAGCTCCTTGTTGTTCTTTGTGTTATGGTAGGGCTGAGATAAAGACCTCATGGGCTATAGCTGTTGCGATGGGGGGGGACCCTCACCATGACAGGGGCTGGTGGCCTTGGTCACCAGGATGGCACTGGTCCTCTGATAAGGGGACCTGGTCCAGCAAGAGAGATCCCACACTGAGGAGAGCAGGGGAAGCCCAGAATTCCAGCTATTTCTGTGCCCATTCCAGCCAGATGGCATCAGGTTGGCACTGGTGGTTTTGGGTGTGGGGAAAGCAATGCTGTGGGGATGGGGACCCCTGAATGAGGGGGTTTGGGGGAACCAGCAGTATGGCAGCCATGGGAAGAGCGAGGGAGGTGTCAGGAAGTGCAGATGCTACAGAAGGAGATGCTGGGGAGAGGGGGGATAATTATAGCTGAGAGCAGAGCTCGGCAGCCCCAGGTGCACGTCCCCTTCTCAAGTGCTTCAATTGAAGCGGCTTTAAAAAGCTGCCAGGGATTGGGGCATCTGCCTGGTGTAAAGCATCTGTGGCTGCCCTGAGCAGCTTTCCCTTCCCCTGCTCCAGTGTGGTTCTGCCGGAGGCTCTTGGTCCCTGCAGGTGGCTGGTGATAGAGCCCTGGCTGGTCCCAGCCTTGGCACTGGTGCTGCTTTCCCCAGCTCAGCCCTGCAAAATCCAGCTCGTTTCTTCCCCTCCATCACACTTGGGATGCTCAGGGGCTGGGGATCATCCTGCTCCGGTCCTGTGGTCCAGGCTGGTGCCGGGGAGCTGTTCCCATCCCTGGCAGCTCTTGCAGCAAAGCTGAGGCAGTGGAGCTGAAATGAGCCCAGGCAATTACAAGCACCGGCAGCAGATGGTTGGTGCAGGCTGTCTCGCCGCCTCCTTGCTCTTCCCTTTCCTCATCCTTGCTCCCAACTCCTCTTATTCTTGCTTTTACTGACTTTTCCCACCCAGGCCTTCCCAACCTTTCCCCAAAGTGGGACCCCTGTTCCCCTGCACTCCCAGCCTCTACTTCCACCTGTATTTCCACCCTGAATGGAGGTGCATGGTGCAAACCCAAAGCCTCATCTGCTGAGCTCAGACATTTGGGTGAGGAGGCAGATTCATACATGGGGAAACTGAGGCACGATGGGGATCTGCTGGGTCCACCCGGCCTTCCCCATCCCCAGCTACAGAGATGGTGTTTTGTGCTTTTGGCTCCAGCCTTGACCATCTCCTGTGAATTGTAGCTACCAAAGAGAAGGGAAGGTTAAACCACCCATAGACCCAGCCTGATTGGATGGTTCCTGGTTTATCCAGGCTCCTTCTGCATCCCCTTCACCCCTTCCCTTGCTTTATACACCCCCAGCTTGTGCTCAGCCCCCTTGGCTCTGCCTGGGGTTGAGTTTTCAGGTGGTGCAGCCGGAATGGAGCTGCAAGCTTTGGTCTCTGATGGTGCAGTGGCACCAAAGGCCACGGGCTTTGCATTCCCCTCTCCCAATCCCCATCATTCCCACATTCCCCCTTCCCAGAGGACCCCCTGCGTGGCCGCATTCCTCCGCGGTCCCTTTCTCAGCAGCGGTGGCCGTGTCATTGAGCCGAGGTCGAGCCCTGCAGCGGGGACCCTGCGCTTTATCCTGACCCATTGTGTTCTTCGGGGTTGGTTTCTCTCCTTGGTTCTCTCTTCACCTCCTCGGGGCCTCTTTGGCCATGCCAGTTTTGTTGGGTGTCCAAATCTCCTCTGGGGTGGCAGCAGCTGAAGCCTGACCCGGACAATGGAGCTCGCTGCTGTCTTGGCAGCGGCTCCCTGTGCTTACAGCCATGGGGATGCTGAAGGGAGCGGGACGGGGATGAGCAGGCGCTTGGATGGTTTCCCATGTGCAGGCTGAGCTGGGAGTGTGCTTCCACTGGAAGATGCCCAAGGAGGTCCTGGAATGGCTGCTTCCGAGGTGTTCCTATAAGGGTATGGTCTGAGTTGGGACCACGCTGTGCATTGCTGAGCAGGGAGGAAAGTCCTGATTGCTGAGACCTCAGTGGTTCCTTCCCTGATCCATCTGAGACCTCAGTGATTCCTTCCCTGATCCATCAAGCATTGCTTGGTCTTAATGCTAGCTCCAGCATCCCTTCGCTCCAGGCACTGCCAGAGCCCCAGGGGAAGGGATGGGGCACAGTGAGGGGGAACAGCAATGGCTCAGCCAACACAAAGGGCTCTGGGCACTGAGGAAAAGGAGGAGAAACCAGGAACACAGGAGGATGGAACAGGTACAAAGCCGGACCCAGCCATCAGCCAGGCCTGCTCTACCTGGGGGTACCCCTGTCACGCTGCATGGCTGGGATATCTCCGCTTCGAGGTAAGGAGATTTGGGGAGGAATAGCCCCCTTTCCCAGCTCCATGCAAAGCTGCATCGAGCTGTGCCTTAGCTGAGAAATCCCCTTCCCCAATATCTTGCAAAGCTGCAGCAAATCCTGCCCCAGTGCAGGATGCTCAAGGCATGAGCCTGCATCCCTGGTGAGAGCTGGATGGGGCACTGTGGCCACATTGGACCCACACAGCTCATCCCAGGAGATCCAATGGAGACAGAAATGCTCCTTAAAGCTCTTCCAAGCCTGATTCCTCCTCCTGGCACCCGCTGCAGCTGGGCTGGGTCTGTGCTGTTGGATGGGAGAGAAGAAGAATCATCCCCAGAGGGCTAATGGAGAGGAGATGCCTTCGTTCGTGCCAGTTATAGCGGGGCAGCCTGGCTCTTCTTGATGGGAATGGGCTCTGGAGGGGCTGAGCATCAGCTGCTTCTCCACAGGGAGGCAGGGAGAGGCAGCTCCACGGGTGCTGGATGGATGGGAGCCCAGCAGGGAGGGTGAGGGATGACATCCAGGCTCTTCTCTCCAGCAGCGTTTCACTTAGCTCAGGGCTTGCTCTGTCCTTACAGCGCAGCGAAACCCCCTCGTGTGGGGAGCACCGAGGGCTGAGGGCATGAGGGAGGGGAGCGCGGCTCATCCCAACCCACTTGTCTTCACGTGAATGATCATTTCCAGCTGGAACGCTGGGATGGGGCTTTCATTACCAGCATGAATCCTCCCGGTGACCTCTTTCAGGCCCAAGACCTCCTGTGGCTTCCCCCTCCACTGGTACAGCTCCGATGGGAGCTGGAGCCATCCCACCAGCGGGTGAGATGCAGGATTACCCATGGAAATGCCCATCTGGGTGATGTCCAGAGGGTTCCAAGAGAAAAATCCAGCAGTTCCAGAGGCCAGGGTAAGGAAAGGGGCTCCTGCAGCCAGATGTTTTGTGTGCCTTTCAGGGGTGCTCACAGCACATCAAAGGGTGGGTTTGTGCCATGTACAGGGCACTGGGTATCCCCACAGCATCCCCAAAGGCAGCCTGACTTTGGGCACCTCTGAGGAAGGACATGGAGATGCTTGTGCTGGCACCGAGATCCAGTGGGAAGTGCTGAGAGGCAGCAGTTCCTGGGAGGAGGGAAAAGATGGGTCAGGTCTTTGCCCTCTGCTGCTCTCCACCGGCCCTGGGTCAGCCCAAGCAGCTTGATGGGAGGTGAAATGAGGCTCAGGTGAAGGTTTCAAGGGGCAGACAGTGGCTATTTCTGGGCTGAGACATGAGTGAAGGGCTCAGTGTGTGTCTGTGCTGCAGTGCTGCAAAGCTGCTGGAGCAATCCCATCCCTGCCTACATCCTTCTCCTTAGATGGCCCTATCCTGCTCTTGGAGGTGCTCCGGCCTGGGAGATTTGGGATTTGGAAGCTCATTCCTGGTCTGGGGCAGGATGCAGCAGTTCATTTGGGGCTGGGATGGCGGGGAGGGGATGGGAGGGAATGGGATCTGGCTCCCAGTTACATGCAGACCCTGGCAGGCTCAATTGGGCTTGTCAAGGTATGGGGAGGAGGAGCCCACCACCCTGAGTGGCTCCATCTGATGCTTTGCTTCCTGCATCTGCCCTGTGGGGCTGATGTCCCCAAGTCTGGCTGCTGGGTGAGCTGGGAATCTCAGCCTGTGGTTTTCCCACCTTTCCCTTGTTCTGCCAAAGGGGGTTATTAAACATCTCCCCTCTCATCCTGAGCTCTGTTCAGGTGCTAAAGGGTGACCTGGCTGCAGGGAGGTGATACTGCAGGGGACCAGGGAGCTCATTGCCTGATGGAGGGAAGCTGAAGGGGAGATTTGGGAACGGTTTTGCCTGGAAAAGTGTGGAAAGCAGCATCCTGGGAAGCAGGTGTGACGTCAAAGGCAGTGCTTAAAATATACCCAGGGCAAAAATCACATGGCAGCTGGTGAAACAGGAGCCAACGGGCTCCATGCACCGAATCCCAAGGGAGCTTTGGGGCTCCGGTGGGAAGCATCCCCCAGCTGCAGCCGGCAGCTTTGATTTCTCCATTCCCTTCCTCCAGCAGCTCCCTGGCCCTCACTGTGACCCTGGAGTTGCGTTGCCAGGCTGGTGACAGCGGGAAGTGCTGGCTGGTTCCCATCTGCTCCCATCTGCATGGCCCCGGGCTGGTTCCGGGTGACTTCTGTTGAAAGCAGCTACTGGTGGGGACTGGCTGGATGGGCTTTGGCTGCTTCTCATTAGCCGAGCTACAGAAGGATGCTGGGTGCCAGGTTGCGGGGGCTACCTCCCCATGGGCGGATGATGAGATCATGGGATGCTTTGTGCTGGAAGGGCCCTTAAAGCTCCTGCTGGCCAGGGACACCTTCCACCAGAGCAGCTTGCTCCAAGCCCCTGTGGCCAACCTGGCCTTGAACACTGCCAGGGGTGGGGCAGCCACAGCTTCTCTGGGCACCCTGTGCCAGCGCCTCAGCACC
>WYDI02005474.1:5363-31861 GCA_009867235.2 Psittacus erithacus
GGCGAGGCGGCGGCGGCGAGGCGGCGGCTCCGGGCACGAGCGCGCTTGCGAGGCGGCGCCGCCGCCCTGTTGCCGTGGAGACGGGCCTCCGAGCCGCGCCCCGCTTTGTGTGTGTATGCATATATGTATGTATGGATGGATGGATATATGTGCGTATCTGTATGCGTATGCGTGTGTCCCCCCCGCCATTTCTGTGTCCGAGCACTTGGGAGCAGCCCTTGTGCCGGCAGTTTCTGTGTTGTATTGTTCATGCTCCGGCTGGTGAACAGCGATTTGATCAAACCAAAAGCTATCAGTGTCAAACTTTGAGCTTTTGTTAATAAAGATAGTAGTGCAAGTACAAAGAGACACCACCCTGCATTCATCAAGCATTGCTCCTAGAGCTCTGAATGTGAAAAGAAGAAAAAAATGCACCCCTCCTCCCCCCCAAAAAAAGAAAAAAAACAATAAACAGAAAAACACAACAAAAAACCACACCAGGAAAAACACCCTAAATGAATCACCTTCCGGAAAAAAGCCACCAAAACGCATCCTCAGCAGAGCTACGGGGGAAGGTGGCGCATCACAGCCACCACTATGGAGGAAGAAACACCCCATAGGTTGTTGTGCTGTGCCCCTGTGGTTAGCAGGCCCCACAACAAGCTGTGTGACCTGCCATGGAGCCCACACAGGGCTCCCCATGTGGCAGAGGCCCTTCTGCGAAACTGGCTGTGGTAGCACTAGCACCCAGCTGCCATTGCTGCAGCTGGTCAGGGCTGGGCAGGGGGCAGGACTGTGCTGCCCGGCCCCATAGAAGTGATAGTGGTATATGAACAACTGGTCCAACACACTGATCTCTTCTGAGAGGCTCCCAATAAATATGGTTGTTGGTGTTGCCACTGGCTCGACCCTCCTAGGTGTAGTTCAAGGGGAAGCAGCTACCCTTGCTTGTTAGAAAAAGAGCCAAATAAGCCATTTCCAATTCTCAGCTCGCCCAAACCCCCACCCGCAGCACCAGCACAAGACCAAGGTATAAATCTCCCAGCATACAAGGGGCCCCTCAGGCCAGTAAGGGCAGCTCCTCACAAGGGGAAGTGGCACCGCTGCCAGCAGCCGTATGGGGTGACCAAGGCTTGTGCAGTGCTCTCTAGCACTGTTTTGGGCCATGACCCTCCTCACACCTCAGGCCCACCATGGGTTACACCCAAGGGGGAATGGAGGTGGCTGTCCTCACTGGCAACACTCACATGGCACCTCTCATCCGGATCCTCAAACAGCTGCAGCCCCCAGTTTGAATACACTGCCCCAGCAAAGTGAGGGATGACAGTCTGCAAGTCCACCGGAAGGCCGCACAGCTCAGACAGCAACACAGCCCCTGCACTGAAGGGTTAATGCTAATGAAAGAAAATCTGGGCAGAAAACAGACATGAATAAATTTAGCCAGGGCTTTGATAACTTTCAGAGTAGTGCGGGTAGAGTTACCCTTTCATTCAAAGTCACGCAGGGTAGAAAATCTAAACCCCTTCAAGGTGGGGTTGAGGAGGTCTCTGAACACATCTGTCATCATAAGCCACATGACACAGGAGATTGGACTCCATGACCCTACACTTTCTCCTAATCCTGTGAGAAAGAAAAGTGGTTTTTAACATTGTTTTCGGTAAGTTGGAAGGGCTTCTGATATATACCTGAGATAACACTCAGGTACCTGCTTGGCAATGGTTTCTGCTGTACCTGGAAAAACTTCAACCACTGAACTTACCCAGGGTCATGCAGTTATCCCGCTCTTGAAGACAATATGCTAGACTTCTGATATTCCACATTTCACAGATGGGTGGCTTTGGTAAGTTCACAGCAGACTAAAATAAAGAGAACTGGGCACAATACCAAAGCTTTTTGCTCTGCTTTTATCGTAAGACTATCCTTCATCTTACAAGCCAGTGCTACACCTTTCATTCACAAGAGATGATTTATTCAAATGGATTACAAGTCAGGATTAGATCCCACTGTTGGCAGATCAAGCTGTGATGCTTGATAGTGATAATTTAATGATATTTTAAGGTCAGTCTAAATTCATGCATGCATTCATTAACCCATATGTCATTAAATTTAGATTTTCAGATGTACCCATCTATGAGTGAGCTACAGAACATGGTAATGAAAAAACGCAATGGAAACAACAGCTACGCAATGCAGGTCTCCAAGGACAGGCCAAGCAACGCAAGGCTCCAAGGGCAGGTCCCAGCACGTTGCTTCCTCTTTTCGGTGTCACTAATGCATTAGACACTGTGTTTAAGGAACACTGATTCATGCACAGCTAGTACTTTTGACAGAGAAAGGCTGCATAACACCTCAAGAGCAATGTTAAACGAGCACCCTAACACCTTTTGTGTGTTGTATAAGAAACAGTTGACTCTGAAGAGCCACTGAGAGTAAGGTCCAGAACTCCTAGTCCCCTGCCCCTGCCATAACCAAAGTCCCTCTTTCCTTCCAAGTTACCTGGCTACGATCACACTGATAGAGAAGACAATGTAATCACTTCTGCAGAGCCCTTCCCTTTCACTGAGAGCACTGCTGGCTGTTTCATACATGCATGCAGCCACAGCACAGTTCAGTGTAACCCTGCCATGCCTTGGGGGGCAGTCACAACCAGTGCTATTCCAGAGGGACAGCAGTGAGTGCTGTTCCTGAAACAGCAGCCCCTGTCAACTCTTACTATTCCTTACCTTTTGGACAGAACAAACCCAGCACCTGGCCTCCTCCCTAATAATGATTCTAAAGCCCAAGAACTATACCGCATCTTAACAGCCTCATAGCAAGCCTGGTGCAGGACATGCAAGATTCAGTGGTAACACCTCCAGCAGCCCCCAGCATCAACGGCAACAAAGAAATGGTCACAGCATCCCAGGCAGACCCCCCAGACCCACTGGTAGTGTTTACCTCATCTCCGTCAAGCCCCTTGACAGCAGCTGAGTGTCCTTTTTCAGATCTCTCAGCTGTACACAGTGAGGCAGGATGCAATGGGAGGAGCAAGGGAAGTTGCTAGTTCATGTGGACCCACTGTGTTTGCAGGCAAGAGCAGTCTCAGGATTCTTGTCACAGCACCTTTCACCAGCACCAGAGACATGAATCCACCTTGAAGGGTAATGCTATACCTGTATGAACTACTGGTTACCTTCCTGTTGTCTGCAAGCAGAGCGTTTAATTCTCCACACTGTCAAGAAGCACACCTCTGCACAGCTGACTTCTGCATTCGCCCACGGAAGGCAGATGAATGAAATTCAGAGCAAGCCTGACATGCTGACACGTCCTATCCCTCCTGCCTGAGCAGTAAGGCACTCAAGGAAACACATGTAAGAAAGGTGCCCCTTCCTCCCCAGACTACCCATTTTCTCTTGTTTTGGTGTTGTGCAGAGGGCTTGTTGTACTACTACCCACACCAAACTACATCAAACTGGCAGCAGATACTCAGAGACCGCTTTACCATCCAACTCAGCCTGTATATGCCATCTCTTCTAGAAGCACAAGACAGGGAGAGCTTTCCAAGGCAGTGCAGGTGTGCCAGGATTAAGAGTTTATAGCATTTCTTACCTTAAGGCCTCAATTTTGTAATTGTGTCAACACAAACAGAAAGGTCCTCCTGCACAGCAAACCTACACCTGCTTTCGCTTACAGTCACTCTGCATCAGTGGGCAGTCTTTAACCCCACTGGATCAGTCTGCACTAGAACTACGGAGTACTTCTGAAGTGCTCAGCAATTAAGGATCCTTAACACAGGACACCTGCACAGAGTTTTGCAAACCTACACAAACCAGCCTGCAACTATCAGCTTCTTGAAAACTTGCTTGTTTTTGCATGTTTTGGCTTGTATTATTTTTAACTTTTGTAACAACAGTGCTTAGACCAACCTGCAACAGCAGTGCTGTGGATTAGCAAGGTATCCAAACATAAAACAAACACTGGCTACACAGGGTATGTCAGGATAATTTTATTTAATAAAAATAGCTATACAATTAGAAACCAACAGTGTCAACATGCTTACAGTAATTTGTAGGCATCAGTAAGTGTGTAAAGCTCCAGTCAGGCTCTATAGTCACCTCATCACCACAGCAACAGCACAGGAACCTGAACAACCTCCAGGCATCGCTTCCATACATTAATAGGCCTGAAGACTTATGCAGCACAACATGCCTCTCTATTGAAGTTGCTGGTTTCATTACTTTGGTAGAAAAATCACTGTTATTGCTGTAATTCATTAGTTAATTTTTGACTTGCCTTTAAATAGTTTTGTTCTCTGTATGAAAAACTTGATTAAAACTGAGCTGCTTCTTTCGGTCACTTGACACGAATGCTGTATACCAATTCCTCGTGCCTTGCTGCAACTGTCATTAGGCCAAGGAACTCAAAGGACAAGATACACACATACTGCCCCTTCCCAGGACAGCTCATCAGCAAGAATTTCAAATTTTATTTAAAAAACAAAAAATGGTAAAGAAAGGAATATATACATGGGTGGCTTCAAGTTTCAATTTCCAGATGTGGCAGTTATGCTTACATGTGTAAATGCCAGTACAGCCAAACCCAAAGAGGGTTGCTTTAGAAGGCAAGCTGCAAACATGGGGAAGCTTTGGGGAGTGGGTTCCCCTAAGCAGCAGGCCTGGAAGGGCTCCCCAGACCCCAAGCAGCACATTCTAAACATATTAATCATGCACCTTCCATGGTGAAGGCTGAGGCTCACAGAAGTATTAAGAAAGGCTGTACCTGTCCCAGCCACGGGTGAAACACCTTCCCAACCTCAATGCTGTGAAGTCTCCATAGTATTAAAAGCAACAGATGAAGCAAAGCTAGCTTCTTTGGGCTCTGACTGGAAAAAGCTCTAAGCAGCACACAGAGAGAAGGCATGGAGAGAAGCACACTGCATTGCATCTTCTCCTTTGCCAGTTATTCTTTACATTTAAACTTGCCATGTCCTGGCACAGCAACAGGGACATTGCACAGGCCATTTCCACAGTATACTAGAGATACCTGTTGCTGTGCTGGTCATGGTGCCTGAGTATCCAGGTGCCCCAGCCCAGGACAACTCTGTGCAACTCGTTCCCAGTGCTAAAGCAATTTGGAAAAAATAAATTAGTTTTAAAAAGCAGGTATGAGGCAAGTTCCAAATTGCTTAGACTAGACAAAATAAGGAACTGCCCACTCCAAACATTCATAGTCCTGCTTAGGTGGAAAAAAAGAGGTAGAACTAGTGGACAGTGACCCACGAGAAGCATAAAGGCATTTTAAAATATGGGAAAACCCCCAGAAATCAGCATTTTTCAAAGCCTCAGGCAGTCATCCAGGTAACTATCATAACTGAAGGTGTCTATTTAGTCACCAGAGTTACAATTCTCCAGTGTCATAAAGAAGAGCTTAAAACCCAGCAAGTCACCTTCCTTCTCAGTGCCACAATGGAACAGCTCAGCCTCCAAGGTTGTGAGGCAGTGACTCCTGTAATCACAAGAATCTGTGGTTCTAAAGGCCAGAGGCAAAAATGTCAAGGTAGCCTTGGATTAGCTTTTTGCCTACTTAAACTCCCTTTAAGCTTCCCCTCCAGCTTTACAGTCCCTGGGGCAGAGGCCTTCATGACACAAGCAGTGCTCCCTATAGCCAGTTCACCAATGTCACATATTATCCTGGGACTGTTAAGTTTTTGGGGAAGCACCATGATCAGCACTGGCAGCTGGGGTGACAAGACAGGAACACTACAAGCAACTCAAGGAAGAATGTGCATATGCAAAACCAGAAGTGTACTAGTCCTCAAAACAGAGCACCCAGCACCACAGGGCAGCCACAGCAAGAGCCACGCTGCAGAGTACAGGCTCAATGCCAGCTCTTGTCCCAGGGATGGGGCTCTCCAGAGAGGTCTGTTAGCGTGCCCCTACTTCTACCCCACAGCAGCACCTCAGTGACAGAGCAGCAGCTGACTAGATGAACATGAAGCTGCTTTTTCAACGGCAGCCTCCAGATGCATAGCTTTCACGCTTTGAGAAAACTTACTGTTCTTTGCTGCACATCCCATAGATGCAACAGAAGAACAAAAGGCATTTTAGAAAGAAGATATTTGTCCTTACTTACGTAAGAGCTAATACATTTACCTTCTAAAATGTGCTACTAATATAGTATAAATATAGATCAAATACCATTCAGATGACTGCCTTGGAAGCAAAAGCAAAGATTAAAAAACAGACCTATATCTTCATATGTAGCCACCAAGAGTCTTCACCTGGTGCTCTACTGGCTTTCAGGAGATCTGCTCTGCATCTGCTCTTGTCTTCTGTAAGCTCTTATAATACTGTATATGCCACTGCCCAAGAACACCAGTGAGATGGCCGCAAAGTAAGAGGCATAAATCATGAACTGCAGAGAAGGGGAAAGAAATAAGAAAGAAGCAGCTAAACCAAGCAGTTATCAAATTTGTAAGGTTAATACATGAGCTCCCTTCCTCTTGTAAAATACCAGAAATCTGTAATTATTTCTCTGTCAAACCCCTGACCCAAGCAAAGGTAACCAAGAAGCTTTGCAGTTTAGTTTACCTCCCTCCCTCCCACCAGTAAAGCTAAAAGAGTCCATCGTACCTGGGTGAAGATGTCCAGCCCAAGCCCACTGGCATCTACAACAATCAAAGTCAGCAGAGTCTGAAGTGCTAAGGCAATGAAAGTGTTGACTCCAAATACCAGGGCATACCGCTCCACACTGAGATTCGTAGCGATCTGGAACCTGGAAAGAAAGGGATGACTGGAAACGTAAAGACAGGGAAAAAGCAAGGAAATACAAGAATGGGAGGAACATCTCTGAACAAGAGGACTATGCAACCTGAAATGTTACACAAACTGGGCCAGTATTTTCCACAGCTAAATTACGTTGCACTGACAGTGTACTTTTCTAAGTAAGATCATAACAGACTAGCACAGAAGCTAGAAGAGACTCACAGACACATGAAAAAAAATCTTAAAAAACCACCCCAAAACCCAAAAACTAATCCCAAAACCAAAATACCCCTTTGGGAGCTCTGCAGGTTTCAGTCTTACTGAAGCAGCCCTCTTGTTCAATGCAGCTAAAGGGTCTTGGCTTGCAGAGAAGAAAAACATGCTCTGATTGCAAACAGCTGGTGACAATCTCAAAGCACTAGCCTACTGCAGCATAGCCCATAGCCTCCCACATCCTTATAACCAGAACTCCTTTTGCAGTTACCAATTTCAGCATCAACCCTCATATTGTGCTTGAGCTGTCTTGTGGCAATTACGCATGTGTAGTTCAACAGCTGTGTTTTCCTTCCCAGAGTGACACTGAAGTTTTCCTCCTCACCCGTTAGAGAAAGCTGACACTTCAGCGCAGGCAAAGCATTGTTCTCTCCTCATCAGTTAAGATTTCACTCCAGCCATGTTTATGAAAAACATTTCCCTGTCAAGCAGCACTATCTTACATTTAGCAGTAGTCACTTTAGTATTGTAAGACTTTAAAGCCTGGGCAGACTGCCAGCCAAATACATTTCCACGCCTCCGTTTCCGACCTGAATCACAACAGATTTCCCTTTCCAAATTCCTGGTAGGTGAGACTCTACTTACACAGAAAATAGGCCAGCTTTCAAACCAGCTGTAACCTTGAGAGCAATCTGCATTAAAAAGATACTCACGTTGCTGTTGTGATTAGCAGCATGTAGATAATTCTGAAGACAACATAGGATGCATAGCACACCCAGATGTTACGAACGGTGTCCATGATATATACAGCAGCAGCAATAAGAAAGGAGAACAGGGCAAGTGCCGCTTCACCCCACATTGCCCAGGACATTTTTATGTGACCCACAACAAAAACTGCAACAGCTCCTGTGAGGGGAAGAAAAACACAGCTGTTAGTAATTGCAACTAGAGCAGTCTGGAGACAATGTATTAGTGCTACCCTGAAAGTCCGTTGGAGAACCTCCGTAAAACTCAATTTGGAGTTTTAGGAAGCCAGCATTCTTTATTGCAGCACGAGGCGCACATGCGAATAGTTTTGTAAAGGTGAGGACACCTGTTAACTTGCTGCCAGCAGCTCTGTATTCAGTATACTCATGCATATTTACAGCTTTTCCAGGCAATAATTTACATATTCATGAGATCTCCAGGAACTAATTACACTATTTGCCTCCTAATTAAGCATGCACTTTCTTGCTCAGTTGGGGTCTCTGGTGGTCGTGGATAGTCTTTCTCACTGTGTTTACTGACTGACCTCAGTGCCTGTGCATGTTCACAAGGTCCTAGTGCTGAGTTAGCAGTTTGTATGTCCTTGCTTCTGTTCTGTTCCAGCCTCACTCCACACTGGCACCACTCTGCTGTCTCAAAGGCTGATAACCTTGGTTTTATTTACTGTCTCCTTAGCTGTTATCAGTCCTGAGATGTTCCTTCCTATGTCAGCCAAACATTCATTTCTTGCTACGTGTTAGCAAGTTAGAACAGTTTGCTGTATTCTACTATGTTAGTTGAAAGACACACACACTATTGTTAGTTTAAACCTACAATTTAAGCCTACATTTCCCCCCCTTTGAGACTTATGGAGATATATATATGCTGTAAGTCTCATTCTATACCCTTTACCCATATTTGATTCTAATACACCATTGTGACCAGCAACTACAAAGTTGAATCATGATACATGCAAGGGTACAGACATAAATAATTACTATAATGATCACAAACAAGTTTTTTTCCCTGCAAAGACATATCACCAGGAACAAAGGGCGATTGGTAAGGCCTCCCATACATCAGTTCATATGGACTCACATGATTCCTTCCTGGCTGTATTCATATCCTTAACAAAGCAACTGGTAGAGCTTGTAACCAAGTTAAAGAAGTTTCTTGACATATTTTACTTAACTGTAACTTGAGTGTCTAATTCATACGTTCCACTTTCCCATTAGCCTGAGGTCTATATAGGGTATGCAGATCCCACTTGATTCCCAAACACTTTCTCACCTTCCTAACTACTGCAACAAGGTGCAGACCTCTGTCTGAGGAAAAGCCTGCTGGTACACCACATCGGGGTATTATTTGATTCAATCACAAGCCATATTGGTGCAACAAGGGAAAGCCTCCAGCCAACCACAAAACATATCTATTAGTACCAATGTATATATAGGTGTATATATATATATAATGGGGGACCAGACCATCACTGCCCACAGCTTGTCTTAAAGGTGCAGTCAGAGTTTCCCCTAGTTCACCCTGCTATAGGGCTAAATCCTTCAGGCTCCTCTAACATCTCCTGTGCCTGTGCTTGTGCTTCATTCTCAATGTCAGCTCCTTCAGCCCCATTATTCACAACACCCCTTCTCCGAGGGGGCTATCATCAGATCCAAATCCTCCTCTGCATTCCTCAAACGTTTAGTGCATAACTGTCTTGTGCTGCACAAACAGCAACAGCGTTTAAGTGAAATTTGCTGTCTTTCTCCAAGAACAATACTAATAGGTCCTGGAGTACAAGATTAAAACTACAATCCTTTTGCCACTTCAGATGATTTCTCACAGTGAAATACATTTCCACATAAGCTACTTCATTGCACTTTCCTTCTTGTCTCGAGAATGACATCAATTGTAACAAAGTATTATAATTAATTGTGCTGTTCACAGGCCACTCTTCCCCAAAATCTATTTTATACAATGGCCACCACTCCAAATTGAGTCTTAGCGAGTATCTGACTTTTACAGTAATATTAGGAGCTGTGCAGCCCCTAACAGCCAAACAACTGACGTGGAGCCACACACCTTAGTGGCTCTCCTTCCTGACCTCTCCCTCACCTAGAATCCTGCTGTAAACTCCCATTCACTTTTACAGGCACAGAAAAGGGAAAAACAAAACAAAAACCAGAGGTCAATGCCAACAGCCTCTGAAGTCTCCGCTCTGGCTTCCAAAGCACAACAGCCTCAGGACTCAGACCACTGCCACTCAGCCCTTTGTGCCTGACTATAGCCGTGCTGTCAACTGGGTACTGTTCTCATCTCAACCTGCAGGTTTTACATTCTTTTGATTTTCCGCCCCATGCCACCCTGGGGAGGGAAGGGGGTGAGTGAGTGACTGCATGGTGCTGAGTTATCGGCTGGGTCTAAACTACAACAGGGAGAGAAGATGGATCACAAGATGGAAAGTGTGTGATATTTCAATTGGTGTGCAAATGAATGAGCAGACAAAGTGTGATTCATGCACTATCACAGTTGTACCTACTGAGAAGCCCAAATACACACCAGAAGAAAATTCTCATTTGAAGTAGGCCTTCTCCGGCAAACAAGCCAAAGAGCAACCAAGAGTGTAACAATGTTGCTATACACAGCAAACTAGACAAACATTACACTGACAAAGGAAGATTTACTGGAGATCTCTGAAAAACAGGATTGTATTCAGCATTTGACCACTGTACAGAAGTGCTACAGTGCAGCATCTAAGCTCTTTGTAGCCTTTAGCTGGCCTGCTATCTTAGAAATCCTCCAAGCACACAAAAACTCCTTATGGACCATCAGCATGTACAAGCCTGTAACCCTGTCACATCAATCTTACAGACTGGTGAAGAAGGTACCTATGCCAAGGGAAAATAATTTATTTCCCACCACTAAACTCTGCTTTCCAGTATCCGCTGTAACACTACCTAATCAACATTCTGCTCTTCAAAAGTCTGGCTTCCCTAGTAACAAAACCCTAAGATGCAAAAAGAAGCCAAGTCCTAGAGCCTTCCTTCTACTGTCTCAGCAATTGTGAAATCTGGGAACAGGTATGTTCCCATCTGGGGATCTCATGGTGTTGTACTCCCCCTTTGTCTCAAGGTTATATTACCTAACGCCTAATTATGACAAGATAGACCAACTACGTCCTACAATTAGACACCTACACCATGAAAATGGCAAATCAGATCTGAAATACACCAGGAAAAGCATTTCTAGTAAAGGGAGAAAAGTGAACAGTGTGTTCTTCTATGAGTCTGAGGCCTCACATAATAAAGCTGAGTGCAGCTCTGGTCATCCACCTTAAAAAAAAGAATGCAACTCAAACCTGGTTTAGTGCAAAGAGGGGCTAGTAGGATGACAAAGTGTTAAGAAGAGCTTAACTTTACCAAAGAACACTTGGTAAGAAGAGCTTAACAAAGAAAACTTGGCTGCTTTGAACCAGAGCAAAGATTTTTGTGCTAAAATACAAGCTTGGCATGACATCAGATAAAAAAACCGCTCATTAATAAATTCAAACTGGAAATCAGAAGTTCGAGCATTTGCACTAGTGCCTCAAAAGTCTGGTCACTGAATGCTTGTCCTTAACAGGTCCTTCCCTGTTCCGTTATACACTTCAGGCTTTTAGTTGTGATTATTACTTCACTAAACTTCACTTTTTTGAAGCAATATGCCAGCCAGAAAGATTTTTTTTGGTTCTGTATTTTGAGCAGTTCAGGGACAGAGGTGAATCTGCTTTCAAAGATATGATTCCGCTATTTATAATTGTCATGTTTTAAGCCAAGCCGTAAATCAGAACCACACAGCCTGCTCACTCACCCCCCACCTTCCTCCCTCAGCTCCTGGAGGGATGGAGAGGAGAATTGAAATAATACAACTTCCACAGGTTGAGATAAGAACAGTTCAGTAACTAAGGTATAACACAAACCACTGCTGCTACCACCAATAATAACGACAAGGGAAATAACAAGGGAAGAGAATACAACCACTCACCACACTGACACCCAGCCTGACCCCCGCAGTGATCTAGCCCTTTTGGGTAACTGCCCCCAGTTTATACACTGGGCATGATGTGCTGTGGTATGGAATACTTTTTTGGCTAGTTTGGGTCAGGTGTCCTGTCTCTGCTTCCTCTCGGCTTCTCCTCCTCCCTGGCAGAGCATGAGGCTCAGAAAGTCT
The DNA here is from genome assembly GCA_009867235.2 of Psittacus erithacus. Lineage (NCBI taxonomy): Eukaryota > Metazoa > Chordata > Aves > Psittaciformes > Psittacidae > Psittacus > Psittacus erithacus. The sequence continues at coordinate 17,249 of WYDI02005474.1, forward strand.
TTGGTCAGACTAAACATTACTGAGCAGCAACTAAAAACATCGGTGTTATCAGCGCTGTTCCCAGGCCAAAGTCAGAAACACAGCACTGCACCAGCTACTAAGAAGGAGAAAAATGACTGCTACTGCTGAATCCAGGACAATAATAATGATACTAGAGGAAAAAATCGACATGGGAAAGTAAAATCTTCAGTTTTACATGAGTTTAGTTTACATGAGTTTAGCAGCTTTTTGATCAATAGGTCCACTTTTCACAGGCCTTTAAAAAAAACCCCAAAACCGTAATATCAAAGATGTTTATAATAAGATTTGAAGAATACTACTTTTATTTATTTATCTCCCAATCTGCTGACATTTGGCTACACTATGGGGCATCTTTCCCTTGACAGTGATTCTTGTCTTTCCTGGGACCATGGCAGGATGGTGAAGGAAGGCAAATCAAACAAGAAATAAGAGACATAGCATGACACTACAGTGGAGGATCAGTGTATGACTGCGTGCTACTAAACTGCAGGTTTAACACACCAAAGACAATTTAATAGCCAAAGCCTCCAGAATCAAGTTGTCAAGAGTTTCAAACCCACTAACAATGGGTGGCAGACCAGCTCTTAGAACTGTAGAGCACCCACAGCTTCCCACTTAATTCCAAGATGGGGCTTAGCATGCCCAAGAATGCCTTCCTTGTTCGTACACCTTGCTCTCTTTGCTCCCAAGTAGGTGGCATCCACAGCAGGTGGTGGAATGATGACTCCATCAAAGAAAAGGAGCATACTGCAGCAACACTTAGAAAGCCTATACAAAGGTATTGTCTTAATTCTGGTAATGGAACAATATTAAACAACTTAATAAACAAATGTTTGTGTTGACTCACCTACCCTGTCCCTTTCAAGTCAAGCAACTTCTTTAACCTTAATAGCTTTTCTGCGTAAGAGTGCTGAAATGACTAAACGTGGCTCACTGCATGCTGCGTGTACAGGAAACCTTCACATCTTTCCTATGCTGCCAGAGGGAAAAAAGCAGTAAGCCCATCGGACCCTTGGTTTAACTGAGCGACTAAAACAAGCACAACCTCACTGCCACTGTTAACAGCCAAGGACACACAGTAAGCCACGGGCCTGGAGCCTTTTGCCAAATATTTCAGAATGAAGGTTGGCTTGGGAGGCTCCTTTAAGCATCTATGTACTGGATTACAAGAATTAGGGCTGCACATAGCAACTAACTCAACTGCAAGCACAATACCCATGCACGTCAGGGAACGCTCACCCTAAATGCCAGGATTACCTCTCCTACATACGTGGGGAAACACAAGACGCTTCCAAAGCATGCTCTGGTGACCTTGAGGGACACAAGGCATTTCTCATAGCAGAGGAGGATTTACATCAGAAGCTTACCTAGCAGCGTTGAGGCTGCCTCCACAGCACCATTGTAGATCTCTGTGCTGTAAGAAGGCAGCACCATCTCCCACAGGCCCTGAGCATAGTTGATGACCTGGAAGTAGCCGCAGGTGGACAGTGCCCACCACACAGACCAGCAGAGCATGGTCTGGGAGGAGTAGCACTGAAGGAAGTCCTGCCAGAGATCTTTGAGCACCTTTATGATGTCTACTTTCTGCTCCTGCACAGACTAGAGAAGGAAAGGGAAAGAAATGTTAATCTTTGTTTATAAATACTTGACAATGATCCACAAAATTGCCCCATTCAAGTGGCCTGATCACTAGTGACTGACAGCACCACTCTTGGACACAAACCTCTACAGAGTAACTAACAAAATGCTTTCCCATCCCATGGTCTCAGCAGCCATCTCCTTTTACATCGGGAGGAAAGGTTCAGTTCCAAGCACCCCTCGATCTCTAGCTTTCTCAAGCAGGGAGCAGTAACTGCTAGATACACATGTATCTAGTGCCACATGAGCAACTGAAGGGCACCAGATGGAAGAGACACAGGAGAACAGGACATGATACCCACTTTGACAAGACAGGATTAGAAGCCAGTCATGCAAATCATAAAGGCAAAATAATAACACTCACACTTTTAAGTCCTGATCCAAATTCAACCAAATTGGGTAACACTGAGAACATAAAAGCTACCAGATGAGTATATTTTCCCACAAATAAGTATATTTTCTTTAGTACCAGCATTCAGGGATTATAAATATTCAAAGAAGTAATCTCATTTTGCCACACTCTACCCCCGCTGATGTTCACCAAGACTTTGAGAAGGTGAGAGACATTCCTAGGGATTTGAAGAGAAACAGAAGCCACTTCCATGAGACACTGCTATTGCAAATGGATCTCCTGTATATATAAGTGCTCTGAGAAATGGCATGAGAGAAAAACAAAGCTTTCCTCTCCCCATCTTTCTAGAAAGAGGATAAAAGAGGGCAGGCCCATGAAATGGTTTGAAAAAAGTTTGAATATAGGTGAGTTCTAGCAACAGGGGATGACAACACATGAAAACTGCTTTTACATACAGGCTGTTACAGTTGTGTTCCTAACTGCTTTGTGCAGACAGCAGCAGAGGAAACGAGCGTGTATTCATTTTATAGACAGAACTGCTGATTACATTTGCTGCACACACATGCAAACTAAGTCATTGCAGGCAGGCAAAACCTTTCTTGTGTAAGTTAGAGCAGTGGTTAATTCATGTGAGACTGTGCAGAGCCTCCAGGGCCCACCCAGCATCTGTCACTTGCATTCCATGCAGGGAAACATACAGCACTGTCACAGGACCAAGCTATTGCACACTGTGCTGTTGCATGTCCAGTTTTAGAGCAGTTTCCAGACAGCAGCAGAGACACCAGGCTCTCAGCAGTACACCCCTTCTCTGGGGAATCATGTGTGTGCCTGGGAAAGACTATTCTCCATGAGCAATAAAACTGATTTTAAGTTTTCTACTAAAACCCCCAAAGACCATACCCTAACTCTGTCCTGAACTCCCTTTTTTCCACCCGTTAAAGCATTACTGACTTTTAAGCATCTTTAATAAAGATCACACAGTCTCATTGGTGCCTTGCCAATGGCAAAACGCTTGCTCTGCATGTGGACGCCGTTCCTCCAAACCCCAACAGAACAATGTGGGAAGAGGTCAGCTTGTGGCAATGTGACTTTAGCAATGGAACTCCCAAACAGAAAATTTCACTTGGAGCTCAAGTTTAGGCACAGGAAAACCAAGGAAGGCAACTGTCACATACACTGCAAAACCTGATTTGGCACATTCAGCCCAAGCATGTGCTTGGTAAGCCAGGAAGGCCCATCGCCCTCCCAGCAGTGATCGGAGTGGTGGCAGTGATAGTTCAATTATTCATGCAGCCATTCATTTATGTTGGTGAAATATGGTTGCTGTTATCTCAGTAAGAAGGACTATCATCACACACCAGTGTTTCTCAGCTTTTAGCACCTGGTATAACTCAACTTGAGAGTTATGCAAGTGTACTTGCTCCTGTTTTAAAGTTTTCTCCATTAGTGTGGAACCACTATTGCTCTCACAGGATAGGAATACGATAAACAAAAGGGACGGATAAGTTATATTAATATACCTTACTCATTATCAGCACAGAATTTGCTTAACAAATACCCTTCATCATGCAAGTATAAACATGGTTAAAAATACTTTTGCTCACATGAGATTATGCTGGATGGGGCAGGATTAAGTCCCTGGAATGTTAATACCTTTAATTCCAAGCTGTAGCTGGAAGAAGCTGAAAGCAGCCCCCTGGATGCTGCCTCCCCTGACACAGCTAACTGGAGTTACTTAAGTGCAGCACCCATTAGCTGACTAAACCAACAGCCACACTTAGCTCCTGGCTTGCTCTCAAAACAAGCACAACCTCCTCCTGACCGAGGAGCAAGGCTGACCTCTCCCCAGGGCCTTGAATCCCCCCTGCAGTGACAGGATCTCCATAAATAACCATTACCTGGAACAGGGAGGGAGGCAGAGACCTGCCCAGCAAGCAACTACCACCCACACTGGGCCTCAAAACTGCAGGTTGCTCTCCTGTCACCTCATGGGATCCAATATGTCCTGCCATCAAACAAGGATGCCCGCATGCTTGTTTCCATACAAGTGACTTTGTTAGCGGTTACACAGCCCACAAAAGCCACAAGCTGGGGCACTACCTTCGTGCTCTCATGGGCTGCATTAAGCTGTTATCATGCAGAGGCGTCTCCTACGCTTTATCCATATTCTGTATGTAGCTAATCAGTGCCAGCCACTACGTGCTCTCAAGGACTACTGCAGTTTCCTTCCAGAATCCTAAGACAAAACCTAATTACTACACAGGTTATTGCACAACAGTTAAAGTAACAAGTGTTTTCAGAAGGGGAGCACAGGAAGAATTGCCTCTTTTCTGCAGGTCACAGAAGCACACAGAGAATTTGGACATAGACACTATTTTCAGTGCCCCAGATATGTCCCTTGCTTTGTACTTTTGAGTAGCAATTTGGAGCCCAGAGAATTTCAATCACAGCTTTAAGACAGAACAAACTTCAGAAAAACTGAGCAGCCTACTATGCTCAATCAGCAAAAGGAAACCAGGAATGAATCTTCCTGTGCCATAAATAAGGACACGGAATAAGCAAAGGGATACTTTTTGCTGTTGGATATTACATCTCTGCTGCTGGGTACATATATGCACATATGCATGCATATTATATATGGATATCCGCATGCATGACAACCACATTGGTACTGTATTTTCTGCCTATGTAAACCTAGGGCACAACTTGCCTGTTTCTCTCCTGAATGACCTTCCCCATTTAAGGGAACTTTAGTCTCATCCTCCCAGCCAGGTGTTCTCTGCACACTGGGATGATCTTGGACAGCTGATCCATTTTTACAGTCCATGACCTTCATTTCCCAACTGAGCTGCTGATTTGAGACATGGTGAAAGAAAAGGCTTTTCTGCGGCATTGGCAGGAACCATGCTGTGCCAAAGGCAATGGATATGCTGGTTAAGGAGATAACGTTCAAGCTGAAGAGGGACCATCCTGCCACTGACACAAGGACTTGCCCGGACACCGAGCCCACAGTGTAGCCTACCAGGGTGGCACTCCGGCAGTAGCTGGTGACCTTCTGGTATAGGTTGATATCAACGATGCTGTAGATGTAGGAGTAATAGGCGATGTCAGTGGCAGTCCCCATCCCGTAGAAGAACTCAAGTAACTGGGTGGCCCTCAGCCCCTGTGCGTAGAGCAACATGAACCAGGTGATGATGAGGCTCAGGCCCTGCAGCAAGACCACAGGCTTGTATCGCAAGTAGTCCGTGGCCAGGAACACCGGGAACAGCAGCGCCAGGTAGGAGTAAGTCCACACTGGGTAAATCTTGTTGAACACCTGGTGGGTGGAAAAGATGACGGTCACCCTCCTGCACCCATGTCCTGCGCGGGAAAACGCAAACACGGACACCCAGGCGGGGGTGCGGAGCGCCCGGAGCCGCAGTACCTGGGTCTCGGAGAGGTTTTTGTGCGGCTCCAGCAGGTACGGGGTGAGGAAAGGCTCCGAGGGCCGCACGCTGCAGAAGAAGCCGTAGGCGCACAGCAGCCCCGTGGGCAGCGCCCAGCAGCACTCACCGCCGCCGCTGCTGCTGCTGCTGCCTGCCCGGGCGGAGCGCCGCGCCGGCCGGCCCCCACGCGGCCCCGCCATGCCGGGCAGGGTCCGGGGCCGGGCGGGGGCTGGGCCGGACGCGGTCCCGGAGCCAGGAGGGCCGGTGGGGGGTGCCGGCCGCGAGCCCGTCCCGGGTCACCTCCCGTCACACCGCCTCCCAAAAGGCACCTCCAACCGCTCGCGGCACTGCTCCGCACCATCCGCCGGCGGCGCTGCGTTCTGTCCTCTGATTGGGCCACAGTGCCTCCCATCGGAAGGCTGACCAATGGGAGGCCGGGGTGGAGGGGCAGGCTGTGGCGGGATTGGAGAAGGGGCGTGCTGCGGGCGCGTCGTGCCGGGGCAGGTGGGGGTTCCGCGGCGTGCGGAGGGCGGAGGGGAGCGGGGTCCAAGCTGGGGCAGGGACGGTGTAAGCGGCGCAGGGGTCTCCCGGAAGGGGACAGTGTGGTGTACGAGTCCCCAGACATGTTCTGAACTGGCGCCGGAGAGCTAGAGTGACCCCCCTGCTGTGCGCGCGTGGAAGGAATACGCCAGCGTGGCAGAGCTCCTGTCGCTGCGGAGGTCCTCACCGCAGCTCACACCCCCGCCTTCGAGTTCCTCATCTCGCCCTTCCCCCGGGGACAGGTACAGGCCTTTCCCGAAAACCATCTCACAAAGAGGTCCTTTGCCTGCTGCGCTGTGCCTGTTGTCTATTCCAGATCCAAATTCCTTGTGCTGCTGACCTCTGCTGCTTGCTTCCCTTCAGAAGGGTAAGAGCTGGTTTAATACAATCTGCCCCTTGCTGCCCAGCCAGAAGAAATCTTAGATAAGAGGGAAACATAAAACTATTACATTAAAAGTCATTTTACACAGCCAACCCTTCTCTAAACTATTCCGCTACTCGATCTATTTCCCTCTTTGTTTCCACGTTGCTACCGCTGCGAGAGCTTCCTTCTCTTTTCCTATCGTTTGCTCTCCAAATGGGCTGATGCTGCAGAAGGTTCACACCAGGGGTCAGGCCTCCCACTTGTGTGAACAGTGGCAGATCCTGCTGCCGAGCTGGGGTCAATGCTCAAGGAAACAAAAGTCCTCGGAAGGCATCTGGCTAATACAGGCTTGGGAGAGCAAGAACAGGCTCCTCTCAGCCCCGGTATGCATTCCTTCAACTGCAGAATTTTATTACAATCTCTATCATTACAGCTTAGTAAATGAAGCTACAAAGGGGGTTAGGGCCATAGGATTACTCAGCTCTCTGTAAAACACAGCTAAACATTTTGGTCCTGTATCTGGCTATGTTCTGCGTCTAGCAAAATTGTCTTCCAGTTTTTCTCAGGCCATTGCTCCTCAGCATCTCCATGTTCTTTTTTTTTTTGCAGTTGTATTAGAAAAAATAATTAAAAAACAACCCCGACAATTGCCTTTTCACCACACTTCAGCTTTGAGCAAAACTCTAAATAGAAAGAGTCAGCTCCTGTTAATACTTTGTCATCCACCTCAGCCATTTACAAGGGATTGATGATCTCTTAAAATGGCATGGTTAGAGTGAAATGAGCCGAAACGATGACAATAAACAAGTTGCCATGGGGAAATGAACAGAATTGCACAGTGCCCTCTCACTTAGCTCTTAGCAGCCCCTCTGTTCTGCTGGCATGTGGCTCAGAAGCACATAATAAAAGACTATGGCCTACTAGCATGAGGTACAGTGCATTGTTTTACCAATCTGGGTCATCAGTTCACACCCAGCAGAGTTGGGAGGAGAGAGTCCCCTTGGCGTGCCCTGCCTAGGGGCAGCAGTTCCCACAACTTTCAGGATTTGATGCATACCCTAACCTTACCTGCTCCTTTTCTCTCTGAACAAGCACGTATCTTTTTCAGTGGAAAAAAAAAAGGAGTAATAGAAAGTTTAAAATAAAGAAATAGGAATAGGGAAAAAATTCCTACCCTTCAACTGCAATTTTTATTTTTTTTTTATTCCAAACCCAAAATAACCAGCTATTACAATTTATGTTAGCATTAAACAGGAACTAGTTTCATCCCCAAGCTATGTGTTTGTTCATATCTAGCATCCCAGAGAGGTGATTTGAAGAGTGTTTTGAAAATCACAACCTTCCACACAGGATGAAGCCACTTTCCAGAGAAAATAATTCTCTTACCAGAAAGATTTGAGCAGTGTGAGTTGTTGCTGGTATTCTGAACACTTCCACAAAAATAATACTACATGGAAGTAATTATGAAATCTTTCAAGACCATAACACTCAGTGCAAGCTCGCCACAGAGGTACCGCTTGTTGCACATGTGTGATCTGTACTGATTGAGTGATATCTGCAGCGTGGATGCACTGTATGGTGGCTGCTCCTTACAGACACAACTCAGGCTTCTGCATCTCCTGAACATTTCCAGTGAATAACATTTTATACAACAGCATAGCTCATGCAGTAGTATTGGGCAAAACCCTTCTGTGCTGGGTTACTCCACCACTCAGGACCGCCTTCAGAGTGCATGAGTTTCCTCAAACAACCTCTTTATCAGAAGCCTCACCTTTGTACCACTTGGGGCTGTTGTACACTGTAAGGCTTTCTTGCTGCCAAGGGGACATGCTGGCTGTGTTTCCCTGCTCCTCTGTTGCACAAACGAATTCTGAAATCTGCTTGTACCTGCCCAGAACTCTTCAGATTTTCAGCTCAATCTCAGAAACTGCTGCTGGCACTTCGGAAGAAAAGGATCACGCTGAGCCCTTCAGCCAGGCACTGTTGCTGCTTTCCTTAGTACTAATGACTAAGAATCCTTTTTGTCTGAATCTAGGGTGGGATCACCCCTAGAAGATGCTTGATTCAGCACAAGATCCAAGCAACTCATCTAAATGAACACATCAGTCTTGGAGTCAATATTTTAAGATCACATCTTACCCACACTTTAAGTTCTAACAGGTTTCACCCAACAATGCACCAAAGGGGAGTATTGTTAACCAGTTCTGGCCTGCAGTTTATTGTGGAGGAATTTATAAAGTATATGTGCAAGAAAAGTTCTCTTAAATCATGCCAAGTTGTTTGGAGAAAGCTTCTGTAAGTTAAAAACTTTCTACGCACTCAGGAAGCTGTTCTTCAGAGAGCTCTCTTAGTATGTGAGAGCACTAACATGCTACCAATACTTCAGAAACTCCCCAGAAGAAAGGAATAGACCAGATTTCTCTTTTGCTAAGCACGGGAGGAACAAAGGCACATAAATGTGAGAAAAGGCAGCAACTGATTAATTTGTTTTTATGATTTTGGCCATTCTAATTCATTTGGGGAAGCAGACTATTAACTAGTATATATTAACTAGTATAGATGTTGGAATGAAACAGGAGTAGCAAGAACAAGAAAAGCTAAAATACTTCTGAAATTAAGCATGACTAGATTACAACAAAGCCTACAGATTGCAGCCATCTGTAAGAACAGAAGATTGGATACAACCTTTAAGGATTGTGTCTTCTTGTTCCCCCTGACTGATCCTTTAGGAATTCAGAGGCTGTGAACAGGAGACTTTAATCTTATACGGCTATGAAGGGTTGATTTAAAAGCTCCAGCATTGATTACTTTGTTCAGATAGTATGTCTTCATTTCCATTACTTCCTAGTCTCCAAGTGTTTGTTAGTTCCAGACATTGTCCAGACAGATGTTACATGCTGAGTAAATACTAGCTTGAATTCAAGCGGATAGCCCTGTCCTGCAAGCACTGAGCATGCAATTTCCTGGCATCAAAACCAGTGGATCAAGGAGGAAAGAGTACAGTGTTTTCCCATATCAGGACCTCAAACAGTAAATCACTGTTTTAAAAAAAGCCTTAAGAAGGACAACAGAATTGACTCAGCTTCTCCATTCTTTCTTCTTAATTCCTTTAAAATTCCTTTCCTTCTTCAAAAACTAAAGATGTATAAATTCTGCTAGGATATTCTTTGAATGCCACAACTTGGCTTTTGGAGCAATTCCAGCTTTTTGAGAGCAAGAAAACTCTCAGGGGCATGTTGTAATTTTATATTTTAGAGAGGTGAAGGGAGGGTCAGCAGTCCTTGTCATAAATACATTGCTATAATCTGATCAAGTGTCCTTGTCTGTAAGAAAAGGTCCCTTGATAAAAGAATGCAACAGCTGTTCTCTGTAGCATGGACAGAACATATTTTCTGCTTCTGTCTTACTACGCACAATCTGGAAGTCCAAGGTATTTTGGTACTCTAGTTCAACACAAATTCATCTTTTTAATTTTGCTCAAACTTCATTATTTTTATCTGTAGTTCATGCCTTGAACTACTACCTGGCACTGCCTTCATTATCTCTAGTTCCATACCTGCTAGATCTTGCGTTCAACAAGACTGGTAAACCAAGTATGTCCTGAAAGCTGTGCATGGGGGGAAGAAAGCAGCACTGCAGTTTACTGGAACACAGCTAACAGAGGAGCCGGAGTGAAATCCAAGCTAAGACCTGCAAAGGCCTTATGACAAAGAGCAGCCATCTCTCCAAAGTATGGGAGTCCCTAGGAGGCAGGTTGCTGTTGGCAGAGAACAACTGGCAGAGAACTTCCCTTATGCCCTGCACACCATGGCAGGCTTTGCATTTGGCACAATGCAGGTGGAAGCACACAGCTGCTGGAAATAAGGCATTTGTAGAACCACTTGCCACAGGGTATCAGATTAACTCTCAGTCTAAGATGGATCACGTTGTAGAGCACTACACATTTCCATTAGGGACATAACATTTTCAAAAGATTTTGTAGTCAGCTACATGGGAAGAAATGGAAAAGTCACTTAAGTATGCGACAGATAGGGACTCTGTTGGACAAATTTTCGTGGGAAGTGCATAAGAGAGTACAATAGTGGTGTTACAAAGAAAAGCAAGCAGGGGATCAAGTAGGTTTAGAAGAAACATATCCCTTATTTTTATCAAATGAGAAGCACATAGGTTGTTCTGAATTCCTTGGGATTGTGCCCATGATCCCTGAGAATGATCCCATAGCCTGTTTAGGAGAGCACTGTACAAACATTCAAGAAGGTGAAGTCGCTACCTGGAGGAGATTATTGCAATTAAAGCATGATGCACATACTGGGTGTAACAAACAAATGGAGAACAGGGCACAGCAATGATAGGAAAGTGCAGGTGGATAAACTGGTTATGATGTGCAGCTAGCATGAATAAACATAACAAAGCAAAACACAGGAGTGAGAGCAAGAGGAGGAATATTTAACACTGATTAAGTGGAATGACTGACTTATATAAAATGTCAATTGGTCACCCCAGGACAACATTGCTTCTCATTTCTATGGCTCTAAATAGTAACCTATTGATAACCAGTTTTCCCTAGCACATATGGGGGTATGGGCACAGCTTTCACCTTCCTCCCCAAGTATGTGCCCAAAAAATCTTTTCTCATCATAAAAGGCACCTCTTGAGCACTTAATTGAGTGCTTAGAAAGTTGCAAGCTCTCTTTTTGCCCCTTAGCACAGTCCTAAAATTCTGATCAATCTGCAAGTGTTGATGACCATTTCAGGAGTGCTGGAGGGGGCTCAAAAGGTTGGGCATTTGTCAGATTTCCACTTAATGCTTTTCTTTAGAGTTCTCCTGGCACTTCACATGGGTATACTTTTGCCATGCATGCTCACTGATGTGTCTAATACTCAAAGTAGTCCAGATTCACCTTTGCATTTATGTTGATGAACAGCTTAGGTTTCTGAGAGTGAACACAAAAACATGGTCTGCATTCACTTTAATCCATGGATAATACTCTGCTTTATGTCTCCATTATCCTTTGCTGTGCCTGTGGTGTGGAGGGAACCATTCAGTTTGCAATTTCTGGAAACCTTAGTGAAGGTGAGTTGGCTCAGCTTCCACAGGCATTATGGTTGAAACTACCAGCAGAAAACCTGGCAAAACCAGAGGTTAGTTTTACTCCGTAAGTAAGAGTTATGCTTACTGATTCATATAGGCCTGCCTGAATCACCTTTAGACTTTACAGGGCAGTCTGTACAAACCTGTCTCAATACTGGACTAACATGTCAGGGTCTGAAGACACTACTGTGGTACTGCTGTTAATAACTAGAGCTGCCCAACTGTCTTTACGTGTACTTCCACCTCCTTTCCAATCCAAGTGCAGACACAACCAGTTTCACAGCTTCTGCATGAAGGAGTACAGCCACTACCTCTGGAAAGCAAAGGAAACACTTAGTGGCACCTCATGAGTAAAGCACGAAGACTTCATGTGCAGGCATCCATATGCTAATTGTCATCTGCAGATGGTCAGCTTTGGGCACCCTGAAGCCTCCAGAAGCTGTAATGAGCATTAGGGGGCAGCAACTCCTTTGTAACACCGTTCGAGGATAAAACGAGTTAACTTCGGACCTGTGGATCGAAAAGCCCGTGTGAAGGCATCCACTCGGATTTGTGAGTGAAGAAATTATTGGCCAGATAGGAATACTCTGAACTTTGGCACCACATCTCTCCCTCAGTCCAAAAGAGCTTGTGTTTGCTAACCTTCATGCTGTTACATGCACCTTTGCTCTTCACTTTGAGAGAACTGCAGGAATTCTTGTTGCGCTCTCATACACAGGATTTCATCCCACAGTGTGCAAAAGGATGTGCAGGACTGACTGTTTTAACTACAAATTTCCACAAGCCTTGGCAGATTCAATCTAAGATGGCTGCTTCATAAACTGATAGAAGTTCTTTGTTTCCTAGTCACCTGCAGGCTCATCAAACATGGTATGCCTTCGGCCTGGCAGATCCAGCACATACATGTTTTCACATCTTCTTTGCTGCAAACATGGACCAAGAATTCCTCCTCCTCCTCCCCCAGTTGCATTTGGAAATACGTTGTGTGCATGTTCTGGCTGGAATAGAGTTAATTTCTTCATAGCAGCCCGTATAGTGCCACACTTCGGATTTGTGACTAAAACTGTTGATAACACACCAGTGTTTTAGCTGTTGCTGAGTAGTGTTTGCACAGCATCAAGGTCTTGTCTTTTTCCCATCCTGCCCTGTCAGTGAGAAGGCTGGGGGTGCACAAGAGGCTGGGAGAGGACACAGCCAGGACAGTTGACCACAGGAATATCCCAGACCACATGAGATCATGCTCAGTGAGAAAAGCTGAGGGAAAGGAGGAGGAAGGATAGATGTTAAAAGTTATGTTATCTTCCAGAATTAGGCATGCCTAGGCCCTGCTTACCAGGAAGTGGCTGAACATCTGCCTGCTGGTGGGAAGTGGTGAGTGAACTCCTTATTCTGCTTTGCTGCACTTACTGAACTGCCTTTCTATCAACCCCAAGTTTTCCTTGCTTTTGCCATTCCAGTTTTCTCCCCCAGCCTGCCAGCACTCAGGCACTTGCTCCTTCAGGAGTGAGCAAGTGCCTGAGTGGGGCCTTAGCTGCCAGCTGCGTCAACCCACCACAGTCCTTTATGGTATTCAACATGGGGCAAGAGGATGTTGAGGTAACAACATGCAATGAGAATGTGCTGGGTAGAATTTATAGCTGTTAAGATGTTAACAGGCACTTGAACAATGCTTGCTTGCCTTACTGTCTGTTAGAGGTTGGTGCTTGTTAGTGGCTGCTTTGGACTTTTGCTGCTTGTTGTAGCACTTATCATCTTACTCCGCTGTGCCAGGGAACATTTTGTTAATAGCCCAGGGCTGGCATAGGGCCCAGGCACTGCTGCTGTTCGTGCGCTGCTATACTGGACATGCTGGAACACCAGTGTTACAGGCTTAATTTTCATTCTAGAAGCCCAGAGTGCTGTGTTTTGGATTTGTGACTAAACCAGTGCTGACAATACATGAGTGTTCCAGCTGTTACTGAACAGGGTTTGCACAGGGTCAAGGCCTTTTTCCCTCTCTGCCCTGCCAGCGATTAGGCTGGGGGTGGACAAGAGGATGAGGAGAGGGGACAACTGGGACAGCTGACCCCCAGCTGGCCACAGTCCTATCCATTGTAGCAAGAAGTAGCAGAATCTCCAGCTTGTAAAATCAATGCAGATGCATTGAGTCATGCTCCTGCAATCAGTTTTGCATTTGTCTAATTTCACATAGAATCCTACATAAATAAAGAACTCATTATTTAGAGCCCGTAAGATCACGGCCTTCTTAAACATAGATGGTTTATTGCACAAAATCCTGGTTCTGTTGAAAAATTAGGAAGCATTTCTTATCTGCATTCTGGGGTAAAACCTGACTCCAAAGTTTACCCTTTTTATAGAGAACATGGCTTGCAGTGCAATTTCATGGCTGTATCAAATAAAAATAAAGTAAGGACCATTACCAAATATTAAGAAACTGATATTTTAAGATGAAGCAATTATTCATAAAGTTCTACGTTTGAAACAAATCCTAATTAGCTTTGAAAATTCCCATGGAGCTGAAAATTTTACTCTCATGATTCAGAATTTCACTAATTACTGCCAAAGAGCACTGTCAAGGCAAATATACAATGTCCATGTTTTCCATGCTGCAATGTTATCTTTATTTACCAGTGAAACAGTTTGCAACATAAAAAAAGAAAAAGAAAATATTTGTTTAGCTTTTATACTTTTTTCACTCTCGTCTGTGCCTTCATTTTGAAATGCATGGTCTGCAAGATACAAGAATTGAAAAACTACTGAACTAATTTGGATAAAACCATATGAGGTTCAAAGACAAACGTCTCTGAAAAATCCACCCTGCTGAATGGTACCCAGTGTGGTAAGTGGCAGTTCTGCAACTAAAAAATTTACAGGATGGAAGCCATAAACACTACTGAAAGCTTAGCTAAAACTTGCTGGAACAATTAGTTCATGGACTATGTGTATATATTTTAACTAGATGTAGCTATCCTGAAAAAAAATCTATATGTGCTCTACGCACAAGAGAACAGCGCTGATAACACCGATGTTTTTAGCTACTGGTGGTGAAGGTACGCCACGTAGATGCTCATGTACCAAAGAGTCGGGCCACTGAGGAGCACCAGAACCAACAAGTGGATAAAGCTGCTAAGATTGAAGTGGCTCAGATGGACTTAGATTGGCAACATAAGGGTGAATTATT
>WYDI02005475.1:0-13726 GCA_009867235.2 Psittacus erithacus
CCTGCCTCTGCTTCCTCCCGGCTTCCCCTCCTCCCAGGGCAGAGCATGAGGCTCAGAAAGTCCTTGGTCAGTCTAAATATTCTATGCAGTAGCCAAAAACATCGGTGTTATCACTGCTGTTCCCAGACCAAAAGTCAAAAACACAGCACTGTACCAGCTACTAAGAAGGAGAAAAATGACTGCTGCTGCTGAACCCAGGACAGGTTTAATGAGAAAGGTTTCATATTCTTACTTGAGGAATTTCTTCCACGAAAATATACTGATACATAGGCAAAAACATTTGTTTGTGGCTAAAATAATATTTTGTCATTCCCTAAAATATCTTCTATTTTACAGTCCCCTACAGTAAAAAAGGCCAGAAACATGTAACAAGGGAACTCCTGTAGCTCAGTGGCATTCCAGACTCTGAGCCTGAGCCATATGCCTTCTGAATTCATATATTTTTTTCAGTCTAACTTTCTAAAACCTTTGCAACAGTACAAAAACCCTTGCATATGACTATTTTTAACTCAGAGCCACTTGAGCAAACATTTTCCACTATAGTTGCAACTTTGGAATATTGGTATTCTATTGCCAGGCTTTTTGTATATAACATGACAAAAACTGCAGGAATTTAATCAGGAAACAGCAGTGGAAAAAGTGAAATATATATTATTTAAAAGTGAGCAAAGTACAGCATAAGAACTTTCTTAGTGGAAAATGTGATATGAAACAGTTTTTACTTTGTTACTTGTTTTTTCTAGAGTTTCCCTTAACTTCCTTGCGCTTGGTTTCCTAGGAATAGTCTTACCAAAAGCAGCATGGTCTCTTCAGCCCCTGCCTTAGTCTCATTCCATTTTGTTTTGTTGTGCAGCTCAGCCTGCTTGCATTTTCAGCATAACTCCTCTGATTTCAAACCTTAAACAGCAGAATTATTAATCTAGAGACAACTCTGGTGTCTGCCTAAATAGGTCCTAGCTTAATATTCAGGGGCAACTTCTCATAAAACTGTATACAAACAGGCTCCTCAAAGAAGTGGCTTCATCACCTGAATAAAGACACACTTTAAAGGCACTGAAAAGATAAAAGAAGAAAACTCTGTGGAGGTAGAGGCAGAAACTTGAATTAATTCATCACTGAAATCTGGATAGGAAAAAAAAAAAAAAACACAAAACCAACCCACAAATAAAACCAAAACACTCTATTTTTTGTTCCTTTGCTTCTTATCTGGATTGCTGAAATTTTGCTTCAGGAGCGCTTTATTCCCATGGATAATTACAAGATCAGTAGAGGGTGCTGAATAATATCCAGCATAGCTTTAGGCTTTGTAAGAGCAACAAAATGTGACCTTGTTTTTACGTTGCAAATAGCAACTTCTCTTTAGCCTGTACATCAGCTCTTACAAATTCAACTCATGGGATAAAAGCAAGCAAATCACATTACCCAACCTATTTGCACGTCTGCCTTTTTTCTCAGTTCTCAGTTTTCATCTACTCAACTTAAAAAGCTTTTCAAATATTCACACTAATCTGCAAATGCACGGACCTCCTCCTGAAACCTTTTAAGCATGTGAAACAAGCTGGAAAGAAGCACAGATTGAAAGCCTTTTACATTTCAGCAAGGTCATGATGAGTCATCCTCTGTACACTGTTCTCAGCCAAGGCACTGTTCAATCATCTTCTGGGTATTTAGGAAGGAGAAAGAAGCACAAATTTATGTACTTCATCAAATGTGCTTTTGGTTCTTTTACACCCATATCAATCCATATAAATTAGAGAATGAGAACATGAATTAGTTTCTTGCTTAAACAAATTCAAAGAGAACTAAAAGGATACATTGTATTTTGAAACTACTAAAATAAGTAATTTTTCAATACAATAAATCCTTAAATATTAGGGGGATGCCTGAAATCACAATTATTTTTAACGGAAAAATAAGTAATAGAAAGAACTGTAATAATCTCAGCAGCTAGAACCACTAAAAATGCTGTAATATGTTTACCGTACATAGAAGAAATATTAATTTTAAACAAGAAATTTAGTCTCTTTGCTCACAGAAACACTCTATTTTTTGTCATTACTTCTGGCAATAGTAAATTACCTTAGTCCTATGAATTGAGCAATATTATCAACCTGCAAAATACTGGAAAATTTTTGAGGCAAATCTGCTCTTATATGCTCAACAGCAACGTACTTCCGAGAAGGAATTTTAAGGTATGCATTGTGCATTTTGCATGCAAATTTAAAATGTCATTCTGATCGAGTATCCTGATATAGAGGCTGGGCTCAAAACTGTATTTTTCAACAGATCAGATTGTTAATGTAAGCCTTTGAAAAATAAGAACTTGTTTGATTCCTTGTTAAAACAATCATTAGCCTAGCTTAGAAATATGAGCAACTAATGAAATCTGGGGAGAACATGTGCCTGTATCTCCACAAAAACATCAGGTTTTGCTGCTCAGTGGCATTTTACACTAAGAATTTTTGTTATTACTGAGTGGCATGCAGTATTCAGAAGTTCATTTGATTTCCATTTCAAGGTGCTCTTTTCAGACCCAGTTATGGAATTGTCTTAGATTTGGCAGTTCAGCAGCTGCTGAACTTTGACATTTGCACAGGCAGCATCTGGATGGAGGTAAAAATACCTTTTTCTCCCTTACAGAAAAACAGAAAAGAACTTAAATGCTTCTTGCATAACGTGATCAACTGTGGAAAACATTAAGAAAGAAAATTATTTAAAAGCTGTGGAAACTGAAACAGAAAAGGCATGTGGCTAGAGCAGAGCTTTCTCAGGTATCAAAAAGAAGATCTTCCAAACCAAATATGGCCAATAAATTAAGTTAACTTTAGTAGTATAATACTAAAAAGTTATCAGATCATCCAGCTACTCAAGTCTGGGTGTGTTAAGACATGCATAAAAAAAAAATGTCTGCTCTCATAGCAACATTGTGGTATATGGAAGACAACTGATACAAGACTCAGTGTTTTGTCTCTTAAGTTTTACCTCCTTTAAGTCATTGCCTCTTGTAAACATATGCAAGTTTATGCCACAAGATGACATCTACAACAAAGTCTATGGACTATAAGCTGTACAAAGGGCAGAGGAGATAGAAATTTCAGATTACAAATATGCAGCAGTAACAGGAACCCAAAATAGGAAAGAAGTTGAGAAAATGGTATTTGAAAAAGATTAAGGTAATAAAAACCTCATTTTCCTATTCAAACCAATAACTAACCTCATTACAAGATAAGCATTGGCACTATGCTTCAAAGATCTATGTTGATCCTAATGACTGGAATGAAATCTATCACTTCATTAACGATGTTTAACATGTACCAATAACTCATTCTCTAGTTCATTTTTAAATGAAATCATAAGAGCTGCTGTGTTAACAGTCAACAACATCATCTATTACAAGTCTTTTAACATCAATACCATTACGCTAATTTTCTAGGATTCAGCTTTGTAAAAATATTATAGCTGCTCCATGCATTGTTTTACTATGAAATTGGTGTTGATTGTGGTTTTTATTTTAAAGTGTGAAATTTTTATCAGTCACATTCCATATGGACAAATAGGAATTTTGTCTACTGCTCCATTCTGTGTCTTTTAGCCCTACCAACAAATCTGTAGCCTTAGAATTTTATTTATACTCTGTCCCTTTGTGCATAGCACTATTCCCAATTTCTTTACCTCTTGAAGCAGAGGTTGTTAAGTGATAAAAAACAGCAAGTGTGTAGTACTGGTCAGTCTTATGAGTTTTCATCAACATATCGAGATCTTCTTGTATTTGAAAGTCATTTCATATTTTGGCAAGTAAATATGGTATCTCAGTAGCTCTTAATAGAAAAAGAGATTATTAGCTACTATATAACTTGCATAAAGTGGAAATATATTTAGCAAAGAGTAGTCTTATATGTAGAAATTACAAATTTTTCAGTTTTGATCTTAAGAAGAAAAATTGAGGATGTGTTAAAAGATTTTGCTTAGAAAAATCAAAGGAGAAGAAATGGGGAAGACACACTATTTCCTAATCTTTCCCATTATTTTTTCACCAGCTTGTAAGTGACCTAATCTCTTTCACTGTCAGAGACTTCACATGTTTTTTTTCTGAATGAGATCATGGTTGGAAGGAAAGGGGATAAGGGCAGTAAACTTATTGGTGGTCAGATAAGGTGATTACAATAGATCCTTGCCACTTTAAAACTAATGGAACCTGATTCAATTGATGCTTTCAATTAACATATTAACATTTGATTCAGGATTCACCTTTTTCATTTACCTTCATCTTTTAAGCAGCTAGCAGCAATACAAAGGACTGACATTTTCCTCAAGTATTCTGCATGCAATATGTTGCTTTATATAAATAAATAAAGCAACTGAAAACCAAAGGTGCTTACTAAATATTTTCTAAATATATGCAACAACTCAACAGAAAACTTAATTCTCTAGCAGATATAATCTAAGGTATCCAAGACATGATAAATTATGCAAAGTAAGAATAAGTAATCACAGTTCCCTGTTTGCTAATCAAAATTAAAATGCTTAGGGCACGTATATTTAACTATGCAGCTGTCTGTAAAGCACCCGCCCCAGGTACAGCAATCTCACCAACTTTGAATCTTCAAACTCCAGAAAACAGAACCTTAAAGACAAATCATTACATCATTCTCAAAGTACTAAGGTTTTAAAATGTGTTGGAAACAACTTGCTTGCCCTGCATTTTTGGGCATCTATTTACAGCAGGGTAAGATCCCCACACAGACATAGTGGCGAAAGTTTGAATTTAACACTCAATGCAGAAAGCATTGCAAAAATCAAGACTTTCACATAATCATTCGAGTAGCTGAGTATTTCTAAAAAGAATCAAATTAAGGTCTACCTAGGTAAACTGATCATACACTAGTTCTGAGATCCAGAACGATTATATCTGGAGGTGCTGAGGTGTCACTGACTTGGAGACCATTCTGTCATCTCTGACAGATTGTTGTGATTGAGAGGTTCCTGATGACTAGAAATAGGCAAAAGTTACACTCTGAGGTAAGAAAGAGGGTCAAGAAAGCTACAGGCTATTCCAGCTCATCTCAGTCCTGGGAAGACTATGGGGTAGATCATCATGGAAGCCATTGCCATATATATGAGTAAAGAGGTATGTCTGAACAAAGCCACCATTTCTAAGGGAAAGTAGAGTTCTGAGCTTCATTCTCAACACAACCCTAGACTTATTGTACAACTTAGCCAAGCCACTTTTCAGTTGCTCAGTTTCTTTTTCTGTATAATGAGTATTACATTACCCAGCACTCACTGGTGTTTTAAACTGACTTGATTTGTACTGATAACATTATCCAGCTCTTCAAGAAAGGATCCCAAAACTCCCTCCAGTGACATTATCTGAAGGTATATGTCCTTCAGACACCTTTTTCTCTATCACATTAAATAATGACCTTTATAGAGGAAAGAGCTCTGTAATTCATGAACTTCAGTTGGTTTAGCACATCTCTTGCTGAAATGTCACATTTAAATTAGCATGCACACCATAATAGCAGCCTCAAATCATTAAAAATTTCATATTCAAAATAATTTCAAAGTTAATAGGAGCTGATACCCTTGACTCATCCCCTACTCCAGCAGAATATACATTGGCATTATAAAGACAGACTGTTTCAAATTTGTGTGGATCATTTCAGAACCAAGAGCTTTTCCAAGCACCTAACATTTTCACTTGGGGTAGTCATTCAAGGTCTGTCACTTGACTTTGAAGCACTACAGTCATCCACAAGCTTATCCCTTAGGCAGTTGATAAGAGTCATGCTCTGGGTAGTCCTCAGAAAAATTTGGTTCATGTCTACTTTCACCATGTATAGGTTTAACATGTTTTTTACTTTTCTGACAACTCTTATATTTAGGCTACTGTGAGATGCAGTTCTATATCAGCTCAAAAAGAAAACATTCTGCTTTTTCAAACCCAACTGTTTATAGTCAGGTGGTTTAACTCTTGACTGGTCCTGCCTAGAAAGAAACAGTACTGTAATCTCAATCAAACATTGATTTCTCTTTTCCCATGAGTACTGTATTTTCCAAGACTTGCTACTGCTTTTCTTCCTGGCAAAAAAAAAAAAAAAAGAAGCTAATGATAACAATTAAGTCCCACAACTGTCATTTCTACATCTTTGTTCTGTTTCAGGTCAACAAGATTGCAACTGGAAAACAAACACATAGCAACTTTAAAAGAGTTTAAGGGAAAAAATTCTTTGCAAAATGAAAATACTGCATAAAATTTAAGTGCAGTGAATCAAAAAATGCTCTGATGAATGAATTGACCCAGGCCATCCAAGGCTTACGCTGTGTTTTTTTCACGGGAGCCCAGGTAGCGATGTGAAATGGACATGACATTTTACTCATTACCTTCCGTTCTTACAATTGCTAGACACAACAAAAGTATACTATGAAAACTGGCAGCTGTTAATTAATTTTGATTTATTTTCAATTATTTCAATTTTCATACATAATTAGTTTCATAATTCCCTTACTATGCTTGAAAATTACATTTCTGTTTTCAACTTTCCTTGAATAAAAACTGAATCTTTTTTCTATTGAAAGCTGCAACTCCTTAGTTCTACTGGAAGAGAAGCACATTTGGCTTTTATGGCATACTTCTTTACTTGCCATAGCAGTAAACACACTTGTTTGGTCACACAGCCAAGAACTTGTACTTCCTTTTTATGACATAGGTAGATAACTGTGCTAGATTTCTTGTATCCCTAGTATGACTTTACCTTGTCTGTATGAAATATTAGTTTTTGCAAACATACTGCTTTTCATAGCAATTTCTTCACAAGTTTATATACTACTAGATTATTCTCTTTAGTTTAGCATCACCTGAAACTGATTGAAAAAAGACCGATCATGAAGAGCCAACTACAAAATAAGCTTGGTGTGATTTTGTACTGGGGGCTTAAATGTATGTTGCTTACAGGGTGAAACATTATTGACGATAAGAAAATACACATGATTAAAGACGTATAAACATATAAATGACAAAGTGAGTTTAAAATTTTATTTAAGCTAATGTTTAGTATTTTTAATACTGCAATGTTTAGTAATTTTAATACTACAAGTCAGGTGTTCTCCCATGACTTCTAACTGCAGATTTCTCTCCAGGTTGTTGGGTTTTGTTGTTTTTGGGTTTGTTTTGGGGTTTTTTTGGGGGGAGGGAGGAGGGGTTTTGCTTGGGGTTTGGTTAGGAGTTTTTTTTTTGTTTTTTTGTTTTTTTTTGTTTGGTGTTTTTTTGAAACATAAGGAAGTGAAACAGTAATGACAGTCTCCAGCAATAACCCTGTGTATAGCCTGCCATCAGTGCGAGCTGGAGATATGAACATATTCTTCCCATTTCATCTTGGGACAGACTAAAAGAGGTAAAAAAAACCAAATTAACCTTGCTTGCTAGTTGCAAACACATGGAAAACAGATGCTTCCTTTATTTTCTCTGTACCAATTTGACTAGGAATTTAAAAATTTGAGGGCATTACTAACAGAGGGACCAGAAAACCACATGGTTATAAAATACAGAAAAAGATGCACAAAATCAAAGGGAATATAGACAACCACAAGAAATATTAGTAAAGTGTAAAGATCTCATAAACATAAGTGAAACGTAGGGTACTAAGAAAGTGAGTATGTTGTAGAAACTAGGATTAGTAGGTCAGCATGAAAATTTCTCCATCTAACCATGGAAAGAAAGTTTCTCTACAAAAAGAACTAGAGATTTCTTATACCAAAGAGATTCTTTGGATTTAAAATAACTTCACAATTTTTACTTAGCATGCTGAATTGTCAGATCTGGTATAATTCCAAACAAGTCTCACTAACTTACTGGCAACCTGGGAGAAGAACATACCTTCTCTGACCATGCCCTGGACAGAACCACAACTGCTGTTGAACCAGAGAAGACACATTTTTGCTGTTCATATAGCAAAGCACAGATTACATTCACCACTAGTTCACAGCTGATATAAGTACCTATTATTCCCTGTTCTTTCTGCTGTACGATCATCAGACACCCACATTCACTTTGGCTTTAACATAAATAATAGGGTTATTTGCTTTTTTTGTAAGGTATTTGCTGTCACTATACATCTGCCTGTACTGTCCAATATCTCCCTGAAAGAAGAGGGAGATGAGGACCAGAAGTAGGTATACGAATGGATACCTTTGTAATACAAAAGCAGAAAACCACAAAGATGGTCAGTCGCACTCAGGAGCTATACACACACAGACGCACACATACATATACTCATCACATCACTAAAAAAAAGTGTGGCTCCATCCTCTTTGTACCCTCCTTTCAGATATCTATAGACATAAATAGGACCCCTCTGTGCCTTACTTAGCATAAGCAGTTCCAGCTTTCTCAGCCTTTCACCATATTAGAGATGCTTCAGTCCCTTAATCTTCTTAATAGCCCCTTTCTAGACTTTCCTCACTATGTCCGTCTCTTCCCTGTAGTAAGAAGCCCAGAACTGAACACAGTACTTCAGGTAGGAACTACTGTAATTTAGAAAAAAACCCCAAACTTAATGTTCTTTAATGTTGAACAGTTGGATGTTTCTAGCCAGTGAGGGAGATGCTGCCCTTTGTGCTGCAATACTTTCCTCCAAACTCACTGCAAATCCAGTTTTGAGACTTAAGTATCTTACTCAAAAATTAATTTCCCTGAAACATACTGATCAAGATATTAAGCAAAGAGAGCACTGCCAGTCACCTGGAAATAGAGTCCTACTGACTAGGCAAATAAGTCCAGTAGAAAGGAAATAGGAAAAGCAATCTCACCTATCACAACTTGGCATCAATTAGTAAGTTACAAGACACCTCACAGCTATAACTTTGGGGGCCCGTACAGGTCATTCGCAGCTCAGAGCTCACCAACAGGCACTTCCTAAGTACAATATCACCTACCAGCAGTCCTCTCTACTGCTGTCAGCAGGCCACAATTTCCATCCTGTGCCCATGTATTGAATCAGATGCACTCCACTGATTCACATATTGCCAGGTAGAAATAGTTTTGGCAGCCATAATGGTTATTTAAATAATCACATTGAATCAGGCTGAGTTTTAACTAATTTTACCTTTGAGAATGGAACAGAAATGCAGCCCAGCACATCTGTTTACCCAAAATCAAACAAGTCTAAAGAGCAAACCACATCAGAACTAAAGCTGCTGCTGTCAGAATTTGCTTACACTGTTTGATCACACGGTCATGTGTCACTCAGAGTTCAGTTGACAATACAAATGCATAGGAGACTACCAGTAAATTAGTGTATGTTTAATTCACTCAAGCACATCTGTCATATCATCACATTTATACTGCTCTTATTGCCTTTTTAGACAAGTGTGAATTCTTTTTATGATTCTATAAATAATTCCTTAAAACATGAGATAGCTAATATATTTGCTGGGTCATTTTAATCACAATTAGACACTACAAGAATTAGCCAAAATCTCAGCGATATCCACAGAGGAAAAAGAAGATACAATTACCCTTTAATACCATCCTTCACCAGCTGTGTGCAACAGTACATCAAACTGTGTCAAGAAAAAGAATTAAGACAAATGAAGCACCACACCATCCCCCTTTTAATCCACTAATGTGTAAGCAAACCTTATATTTAGAAGGGTTTTTCTGCTCGTGTAACTTGATGCAGTGAAGAGGATGGTATTGAAAACTTCTTTTTCCTTGTCATTTACTCCCATCACATAATGATGATGGAAATTTCAAATTAACTTCAACATTGTGTGTTTGACTATTCCCAGAAGATATGATGTTTAAGCAGTCTTAAGCATTATTTTTGTACAGCTACTTTGCAGAGGAAAGAGTGAATAAATCTGAAGCAAGTGTGCCCCCTTCCCCAGCTCCTCTTTCCTGCCGATCAACCACTCATGTGTGGAATTGCTTTAAAGCAATAACAGAAACAGAAGGAACTGAAGCAAATGCCTATCAGCCAATTGATAACCATTTTTGTGTTTTGTCCCTCTTATAAAAAGTATACATCTGTCAGTTTCATAATAGGGAATTTTGAAGACCTTGTATTAGCTACTGATATTTCTGTAGTCCTACTGCCATAAAAACATACTTTCCTTTACATTTAATTATTAACTTTATGCATCATTCAATAATCCCAGAAAATAACAGATTTACATTCTAAATCAACTGGAAAACCAACTACTTTGGAGTCCTGTAGCCTCTGGAAGCCTACATGCATGGTAAACTCTTCAAGCCACATGTTTACCACCTCCCATGTTTGTAGTCCTGAGAAAGCAGAGGCAAAAGAACTCATACAGAGTATTCAGCTACCTCAGTAGAACTGGCAATAATAGAGAGGCGACATTCTTGTTTTTAATCCCCAGGATAGGTACATAGTTTCTTGTGACATTATGAATGCATATCTAAATTCCTGGGTTTGTATCCCTATTGTAGTGCAAAACATAGAACTAGATCACAAGTATCGTGCTTTAAACTCAGTGACAACTCTGTTTCAATAAACCTCTAGAAGAAAATTCAAGAACAAAAGACTTCTGATAAGATTTATGAGCAGCAGAAAATAGCTTGTTTAGAATTGTTTGTTTTCATAGAGAAGGTATTTGAAATAGTCTGCCCAAACACAGCTAAGTAACGTTATGATGGAAAAAACAAATGAGGGGAAATATTAAAGAATGAGGACCGTCTTACAGAAAATCCTGTCTCTAGAGGTCCAAATTAACATATAATTCAATGAGTTATTAATGAGATGCTGTTGTTAAAAAAAAAGCAGATGAGGGTGCTTATAAGCACTGCATATTCCTCAGAACACTCACGAGTAAAAAATAATTGTTCCATGCCCTTATCCTAACATTCCTTTATAGCTTACGTATGGAAAGCAAACCAGTAACCTTTATCCAGATTGAAGAACAAATAGATGGTCTCAGGCTGTCTGATTAAATCCTGATCTATCAAGCAAAGATAGTGCTTAATATTCATGAAGCATTTAGCACTTTGGCTATTTTAATCCTGGGAAAATATTCCACAGCACTGAGTTACGCATTAATTGTGCACTATGTTGGTTACAGAGGAAAATATTAAAACAACATATTGTGGCTTTTCACCTAGAAGAATTACTTGTGACAGGAAATCCCTACACTATATACTTCCTCTGTTAAAATGGATTTTAGCATGTGTTCTCCTTGCTTATTCCAAGGATTCAGTAATCATACATTTTGATTGCTATAATTTACATGTATTGAAGCACTAGCTAACTCTCCAAGAGCAAAATTGCACCAACTCATCTTGAAGAAACTTTTCTTCTAAATCACAAATGTACTTGCATAAAAATTAATACCACAAACATAACAGAAAAGTACTCACTTCTCAACCACATTATATGGAACAACATTAAAGGTAATACCTTTTTTTTCCCCACCCCCCAAATAAAATATTAAAGCACTGTAAAAGCAAATTAGAAATTACCAGGTTTATCCTATATTTCTTTCCACTTCTTAAAGGTATCTTTCTTCTTTTCAGTCTACTACGTTTGAATACTTTTTGTCTTGTCATGTAACAAATCAGCCTAATGACACTAAATCTCTAGGAGCTCAATTGGTGGCTTCTTATGGATTGGACAGCTGATAAAACATCTTCCCAAAAAGCTACACTAAGCTATTGTGCAGCTGGATTTTAACAGCTTGACATATTTAAAAGGGGAAAAACTGAATGAGAATGAAATTAGTAAATTTTAATATCTATTAATTCTGTTTTTCACTACAGGAAAGTCAGGGACCTAAGAAGATATCTAGTGAAAGAAGATTCCAGCATGACTTCTGCCTTTGCCTTTTTTATGGGGATAGATAGATGAGAATCCTCTTGGGATACATAAAAAGAACAGCAAAGAAAACTGTATCTAAAATTAGGTGCTGAAAGACACCTAGTTGTCAGCAAAAGTAAAATAAGTCCCAAAATAAACCTACACTATTTAAAAAGGAAAGAGCACTGTTAGATGAGACCAAGGTAACTAAGATAATAGGTAGGAGATAGAAGCCTGACAGCTACTTATGGGAAGATGATGATAAGTTCTGCAATAACACTTGTAGTAATACTTGCAGATAAAAAGGGAAAGTCTTTTAGTCAAAATTCCAAAACTCAGTTTAAACCTTTCTATTTCTCAGCATAAATGGAGACCCAACAAATATCTTCCACCTGATCTGTGTAGACATTGGTGATATTGATAGAAACCCTGCTGAACAGTATTGAGGTACAGCTCAATAGTAAAGAAGATGTAACTGGACAAAAAATACCAACTGCAAGAGAGGACAAATTGGAAAAAAATTTAAAATATTTAGGTGAAGAAATCTGAAGTGCCTAGGTGACATATTCATTCCCTCAGAAATTTATGATCTTAGAGAAGAGAGCACTTTTTAGTTACTATCCAAGTAACACAAACAGTAGCCATAACAAAAGAAACAACTGGAGGATCACCATAATGAGCTTATACAGTCTGAAATGGCTTTTAAACTAGGGTGTGTCATTAATTATGGGCCATGTAAAAGGGCTGTTTGAAGGAGATTAGGCACAGCAATTTGACAAAATTCCAAAGAATTTCAAAAGAAGTCAACTTGGAAAAAGAGTGGACTTTTTACGGCAATGATTATTTATGACTGCAGGAGCTAGACCTTTCTAACTGAAACAGCTTCCCTAATTCCAAGCAGGGACTAGCCAAGCAAATGCCTTTTCTAGAGGAATCTTGAGAAAACAGATCACAGAAGACATCAGGTGAGAGATGAGAGAGACAGAACATATGTTTAAAATTACCTCAGCAACCCAAATCTTGCAGCTCCTTATCCAACAAGGACTTGTGACCAGAATTCTTCCAAGGAGGAGCCAGCCAATCATATATGACTTTTCAAGTTCTCAGGAAACAGGTTTTGCCTTTGCAATAGCACTTTGATGAAACTATCTTGCCTTTAAGCTGTTACCAAAAAGCACTACTTCTAAGTTTCAGATTACCCCTAAAAATCCTACAGAATTTCTAGGGAAAGGATTTTTACCTTGTTTGTAATGATTACTACCTCTTCTGCACAAATGCATCATGTGTTACCATCAAACAAACAAACAAAAAAATCTAAATGACGGCCCAAGTAGCAATATTCATTTTTTTTGTCTGTTTGGGCTTTCCCACATCTGATGGTTGAAAATGGGAAGGTACTCAATATTTTAATTCTTGGTTAGTCTCTTCACTGAACTGATCATATTTCTTAACTGCACTTCGTTTTGTTTGAAATTTAGTGAGGCTTGTGTACATCATACTGTCAGCTTCTCAGCACAAATGGCATACAAAAAGCCCCTTATAAACTTATTGATGAGTTCCTTATGAAAAACATACTGTCAATATTTTTCTTATTTTATGTTCTAATTTGGGGCAATTCATGTTGTCAGAAAACTGAAACAGAATAAAATACAGAACTGCTGTTGGAATTTTAAGTAATTTATTAAATTTATTGAATAATTTATCATCCAGATCTTGGAAGAACAGTCTTCATTGTCCTAACAAAGAAAATTTGTTACCGAAAGACTGTAAGTGAAGTGAGAAGCTACAGAGAGAAGATTTATGCACAAGTATTTTAATGCTCACAGGGAAACAAAACACCTGGGTCGGAGCAATCCCAGGCACAGCTACAGGCTGGGCAGAGAAGAGATTCAGAGCAGCCCTGTGGAGAAGGA
>WYDI02005477.1:0-11030 GCA_009867235.2 Psittacus erithacus
AAACTAGATGTGTTGGGGGAGGGGGGCATCATTCCATCCCAACACACCCAGTCAGTTGCCAGCACCTATCATAAATGACTGGAGCAATGTAGAGATATTCCAGTCACTCCAGCCAAACAGCCAGCTTCATTTGGAGCTCAGCTCAGATGCCTCTATGCAAACACCTGTAGCACCAGGAACAAACAAGAAGAATTAGAGATGTGTGCAAGTCTACGGGGGTATGATATAATAGGCATCACAGAAACATGGTGGGATGGCTTCTATGACTGGACTGTTGGAATGGAAGGTTACAGGCTCTTTAAAAAAGACAGGCCTGGCAGGCGGGGATGGGGAGTTGCCATTTATGTTAGGGATAGGCTGGATAGTATGGAACTCTGTCTGGGGACAGGTGAGCAGACAATAGAGAGTTTGTGGGTCAGGGTTAAAGGGAGAACAGCTACAGGAGACATTATTGTGGGGATCTGTTACAGACCGCCAGATCAAGAGGACTCTGGATGAAATGCTCTATAGACAGATAGGCACAGCCTCACCCTCACAGGCCCTTGTTCTCATGGGAGACTTCATTGAAAATGTTGTCTTTCCTACTCTAAAATTAATTTGTTTAGAATATACACAGGAGCTGCAGTGAAAGTATTTTAAAGTCAGACTGAAATTAGCTCATGTCCCCTTAAATTCAAGAAATATAGACAAATGGGCAAATCTTCATTTCGTTATACATTGTTTAACTCAGAGTTAGATGCTGTCTTTATCATTCTTAAGTACAGCACAATGTAGCTCAAAATTTTAGGTTTGTAATCCTTGATGCTCATTTTTCTCTACCTAATTGTGACTTCTTATAACTGTTTTTGACTTTCTGAATGCTCAGTTTGTGGGGAAAAGGACTGGTAGTTCCTAGCATGGAAAAAAACTGTAGGAGTCCTACATGAGTGTGAAAAAATCAATACATTTAATTTGAAGCAGAGAGTTGATGCATACAGGCTCACCAGATTTTCATGAAAAAGCAGATAAGATTTTAGCATCAGCATGTTCCCAAAGATCTGAAGATCTGAACATCTGGGAACTCTCTTGGCCTTAAAATGACAAATGGTTACATATTCCTTTTGGATCATTTCTGAGTAAGTAGTATCCCATAACCCTTTCATTAAATGCGTAGGTTTCACAGATGCTCTCTTCTAATCAAGCGATTATTGATCTGTACATGACATCACTCTAACAGATGATCTGTCTTGCAACACTTATACATAAATAAATAAATACAAGAAAAGACTTGGGGTCTGCCAGTTTTATCAGTAACCTTCAGAACTTCTCTAATCTTTTTATAGTACAGTTTTGTTGGTAATTTCCAAAATTTACATAATTTCATCCTGGTTTAGCTTACATCTTTCTGCTCTCTTATTATGTTAACTCACCTAAAAACCAAGGTCTTATTCAATGTTACCATTGTAACTGAGTAAACAAACATTTTTCAGTAGCCAAGCTTGAAGTTCAAAGGCATACTCCTTGCCTACCAATATATTACCATTTTGCTATTTTATTTTATGTAAATCATTAGAAATGGTGATTAAAGATATTGGTTATATAGCATCACTTGTATTATTGCATTGTTCCTTGGGACATTTATGCAAAAGGGATTCTTCTCAGAAGTAATATATTCATTTTATTTTATTTCATCTTAGCTCAGCTTGCCTTCAGTAACAGAGGTAGGTTTTTCTTCCAATTTTCTAATAAAAGAATGAAATAAAGGGCTGAGCCAAAACTTTACATATATAAATACTCAAATCTAAGAGATCTTTGAAGACCTGAAGGTAACAAAATGATCAAAAGGTAAATTTATTGAATATGTACAATATACATTTTAACAGAAAACTTATTTTTTTAAGAAAGTATTTATCAAATAATGAAGATTAAACAGATTTGTTTAAAAACTGCCTGTTACACTGGATCTTTTTTCATGTTACTACTGATGTTTTGACACATATTGAGTAAACTGGTATTAATATAACATTAGGAAAGATTCTCCTCCTGAGAGGAAATCTAGCTAAACAAAGTGATATTTAATGTTTTCTATTATATTTATTTAAATAAAATGGCTGATTAGATGTTAAACAGAACAGAGGTTAATGATCTTTGTTATTGGTATTATAAAAATTAAGAAAGAATAAAATAGGGTTAATGATGTATCCCATTATTGTTATTATGGGGATTAAATGCATCCTGTTGTCCTCTGCTCTGAAAAAAATGGGCCCCAAGCTGTGAGTAATTAGCAAAATTATATTATTGTCTAACCTTATGCTGTAATCAATTACTCTTATCACTGTGTTTTTCAGTGTGGGTTCTAAGTGTTTTCAGTAGGTCTCCAGCTTTGTGTGTAAAAATGGAGGAAATAAACTCTTATCTGATTTAGTCCAGCCTGTATATGAAAGATAATATTTATTGCATGAATACAGAATGAAATAGGAGAGTAGATAGGATAAAAGGTGACAATTTCAGAATAATCTGAATTTGTTCCATATATGTAAAGGGTGCTCTTGTCTTTTCATTTTCCCTTTTTTTTTGGAATATTTATATTACAGAAAAATGTCCACTGGGAATAAAAGAAGAGATATCAACTGGTGAGTTAAAACTATTTATTATTGGTTGATTTTGGTATGATTGTGTGTGTCAACCCAGAACAAGACTGTATTGTGCTAGGCTCTTTACAAACAGAGAATACCAGATGGTCCCAGCTCTAAAGAGTTTATAATCCGAATCAGCAGGGTGAATGATGAGGCATAACATAAAACAGTAGTGTGAACAATGTGATGGCAGCAAATGTTACATTAGTTCCGTAATTTCTTGCTGAAAGCAAGGAAGGAGGGTTTAGTATGTTTACTGGTGGATTAGGTCTAATATGGCAATGGTGACTCTGTTAGCACTTTGCAACACTGTGAATACTTTTGGTGATGACACTGAGAAGCAGCCTCATGGCTTCAGACTTATTTCCTCCCTCTCCAGTTTCCTCTGCATCTCTGTCCGGAGATCTAGAAAGATGCAGAAATGAAGAAAAATGTAAATTAGATGGGTTTCAAGAAAGGCTGTGATGAAGCTATTGTAGGGGAAGGACAAGTTTGGACCAAATGAGTAACCATATTTTTAGCCAAAGAAATGGTCTGCTTTGACTACTTCTACTTTCTTCTGCTGGATCATCTCATTGGCTTGCTTCTGTAGCTTTACACTGATAATCAACAGTCAGAGGGAGAAGAAGCCATGTGAAAACCCCTACTGTGGGCAGAGTTTCCTCTATGGGTTGTACTCCAGTTCTTGCATGATATGGAGAAGGGAAGGCCCTTTTACTCCCTGCAAGTGTAGTTCCAGCTTTGTCTTTTGATACACCATCATCTATAGCTGGAGTCCATATGAAACCTCATTTAACATGTATTATAAATCTGAAATTATTTGACTTCTCCAGACTTAAGGAGTTCAGAGCAGGTCCTCATGCTTCAGCTGTCATCTTCATTTTTTCCACCCTGAAGTTTTATAAGACAGAAACCAGAATAGTTAGGGTTAGAAAGGACCTTAAGATAGTCTAGTTCCAACCTCCCTGCCATGGGCAGGGATACCTCACACTAAACCATGCCACCCAAGGCTCTGTCTAACCTGGCCTTGAACATGGCCAGGGATGGAGCATTCACAACTTCCTTGGGCAACCCATTCCAGTGCCTCACCACACTTACAGTAAAGAACTTTTTCCTTATATCTAACCTGAACTTCCCCTGTTTAAGTCTGAACCCATTACCCCTTGTTCTGTCACTACAGTCCCTAATGAAGAGTCTCTCCCAGGCACCCTTAGAAGCCCCCTTCAGATACTGGAAGGCTGCTATGAGGTCTCCACACAGTCTTCTCTTCTCCAGGCTGAACAGCCCCAACTTTCTCAGCCTGTCTTCATATGGGAGGTGTTCCAGTTCCCTGATCATCTTGTGGCCCTCCTCTGGACTTGTTCCAACAGTTCCATGTCCAACAGCTCCATGTCTTTTTTATGTTGAGGACACCAGAACTGCACACAGTACTCCAAGTGAGGTCTCACAAGGGCAGAGTAGAGGGGCAGGATCACCTCCTTCGACCTGCTAGTCATGCTCCTTTTGGTGGAGCCCAGGATACGGTTGGCTTTCTGGGCTGCGAGCGCACACTGAAGCCGGCTCATGCTCATTTTCTCATCGCCCAACACCCCCAAGTCCTTCTCCACAGGGCTGCTCTGAATCTCTTCTCTCCCCAACCTGTAGCTGTGCCTGGGATTGCTCCAACCCAGGTGCAGGACCTTGCACTTGGCATGGTTAAACTTCATAAGTTTGGCATCAGCCCACCTCACAAGCGTGTCAGGGTCCCTCTGGATGGCATTCCTTCCCTCCAGTGTATCAACCGAACCACACAGCTTGGTGTCATTGGCAAACTTGCTGAGGGCGCACTCAGTCCCACTGTCCATGTCACCAACAGTGATGACATGTTGACTCTGAATAAACAAATCCAACAATTTAGAATAAAAAATGCATCCTTCAGTGAAACACTTATTTTGCATGTACAGCAAGTCTTTAAATGTTCTTGTTGACCACAATGGAGTCTTTATTTTCAGTGTTGGCATGTGCTATATCAGAAAAGCAGATAAAGGCAAAGGAAGCTCTGGAATGGACAGCAAAAGCATGAATCTAGCCAAGTCTGAGGTACAGGACTTAAATCATCAGCAGTATTTGCACCACGTAACTCACCATTTTAAGCTTACTTTCTCACCGTCATGCTGGTAAATTACTTAATACTTCCATGCAGTTATTTCTGTGTAGTCTGGTTTACATAAGCAGAAGTGAGATATGCCTGTTTCTTACTTCATCTGCATGTTATCTGTAGCAACAGGGTCCTCAGCTCAATGATGCATTTTGACATGATGAGAGCGCAAGTTAAAAAAACAAGAAAATGTCCTATTTTTTTATTTGCATTTGTATTTGTTACAGAGTATTTTCTGAAAAGTGCATGCTTGATAATTCAATTTATAAATCATCACCTTTTGCTTATATTTCAACCTCAGTGAAGGCATTGTCTTATGTGAGAATGGTCTTAAGCATTTGTTAGGTGTTTTTTTGATTCAGAAGTCGTAATGTTTTGCACCTGAAAACATTCAGAGTTAGGCAAATATGTGCTTTATAAACATTTTTAGAAGTTGGCAGTTACAATGCTGAGTTATTTCTTCCATAAACAGGCCATTAGGATATTCTGTATGAAGGAACAAAACTGGAGAGAACATTTTATGACTGAAGGAAGAGAAGTAACTTAGGCTATCAAAGAGAAAAAATTACATAATAATTATTTATATTGTGTTTTATTTCTTTCCCTATAGTCAGACTTTTCTTAATTGTTTCGTTTACTGATAATTGTACAATTTTTCATTTACAATTCATGAAGTCCACCTTTCATCATTAGATTATTATTGGCACAATAGTTTATTAGTGAAGTAATTGAAAGAATTATGAAATAATGTGCGATAAAAACCAATCCGTGATACTTTGTCATTTCATTTTGGCCAATATATTCAAGTTGACTGTGCGTGAAATGTAATTTGACCAACAGTTGTTCCATTGCACATGAATGTGAATGGAATACAAAGATATATCATCGCTCTGTATTCCACGAAATCATGATTACATTAACAAGTAGGAGTGTTTATTCCCATGGAGGTAACAAACAAAAAGCTTAGAAAAAGCTAGTAGCATGTGAGTGGAATCAAGCATCCTTATGTTGAACAGTACATTTTAGTAAGGCAGTGAATCCATATTTCTGAATCAGCCATAATATGTTATAGCATGTTGATCTATTGACTGAAGCCTCAAAATGTCCAACAATAAGCAGCTCTCCTAGCAAGATGTAAAAAGGTTAGAGATTAAACCTTTTAAGTCAGAGATTTATTTTTTCTATATGCTTAAAAGCTGTAGCTTATAGGCTATTCCTTTTACTTTCTAGTCTTCCATTCAGCCATGATCTTAACATCTTTAACCTTTCACACTACAGGTTCACCATTAAATGTCAGATAAATTGTTTCATAGGCTAATTTTTCTTTTTTTTTTATACTTATGTCAACATCCATGACATTATAGCTCTTTAACTTCTTCAGTGAAATATGTTATCAGAAGGAAATATTTTCTAGTCCAGAATTATGTATTCTAGAGCCATATTTACTTCAGTGAACTTCACAGGTCATCTAGCATTTTCTGTAAACAGCTTGGATTATAATCTACTGTTTTTGCAGTGAAAGGGCTAGTAATTGGAATGATGTCACTTTGGTTATAAGCATTATTTAAAATCAATAAACTTTAAGAAATTGTTATAACTGTATTTTCTAAAAATTAAATACACTCAGTCCTTTTCTGCCCTTCAGATTTGTTGTCCTATAGATAGTATAATGCACATATGAAAAAATAGAGGAAGACATAAAAAAATCTCTCCACTTTGGCAACTGAGAAAACAGGAAGCAGTGAAGGGAAGCACTGGTTTAAGGTGCATGGACCCCTCTTTCTCTGTGCGCCTTTCCATGCCATTGCTTCTTTATCATGTATTCTGTCTTCTCTAAACTGTGCTCCTAACATGTGAAGATAGAGTATCGGTCTAAAGCTTTGCAGTAAGGGCAAAAATTTACAGTTTTATCCTGTCAGTGGCTTCATCAAATGCCAACAGAAAAGCATAAGAACACAGTCTGAGGCTGGCTGTACATTGCCTGCACAGTAAGATGGGATTGTAATATATTTATTGAGTTCTGACTACTTGTTTGAAAGGCTCACAGCGTGCAGTTCTGAAAGGTGGTTATCAGCTGCTCAGATAAACATCTAGTGTCATCTGAGCTGCTGTGAGATACCTGAGACATTCACATGACCATGGCAAACCACCCAAAATTAGGTTCTTGCTCTGAACTGAAGTTCAAATTTGAAGATGATGTTCTGTTTTCCTACAGTTTAACTGTAGGGGGGGCTACGCTTGTGTTGAGGCAGGAGCAGATACAGCAGAGCTCTGGTCCCGCATTCTTCCCTTAGTGCTACAACAACATTGCAATTGTTTGTGTTGTTAGTGCAGTGTCACAATTTTTTCCTGGTTTCTGTGTCTGCTAGAAAGATATTCCCACAGGAAAATGGAGAAATCCTGCATACTACACTGAGAATGATAGGTGTGCTTGTGCTATACTGGAGGGTGGGGGGAGTTCGGGGTGGTGAATTAAGGAGGGTAAAAGATATAAATAAATGGGAAGGAAGCAAAAAGTCAGCAAATCTTCTCTGCCAGAACATCCATTCTAGCTACAGAAGGAAGTGAACGATGTGGAAGAGGGATAAAGTGGGTTATTTTTTGCTGTAAGAAAGGCCAGAGTTGACCTCATCCTAGGTTAGTAGGATGAGCTCAAAAATAAGGTATATTTATTCATGGCTCTCAAAGTTTAAAAGTTCACTTTTTTTTTGCAGTCGATGAAGAAAATAATTAAGCTTTTGAAGAGAGCCAATGTAGCAAAAAATATTAGAAAAAACATGAGATCAGTAGAATTTTGAATTGATTTAGGGAAGGCAAGGAAATACAACCTTATATTGAATGAAGAAGCAGAATCATAGAATCGTTAGGGTTAGAAAGGACCTTAAGATCATCTAGTTCCAACGCCCCTGCCAT
Source organism: Psittacus erithacus (assembly GCA_009867235.2). NCBI lineage: Eukaryota > Metazoa > Chordata > Aves > Psittaciformes > Psittacidae > Psittacus > Psittacus erithacus. Next base: position 7,666 of record WYDI02005477.1, read on the forward strand.
GGGCAGGGACACCTCACACTAAACCATGTCACCCAAGGCTCTGTCCAGCCTGGCTTTGAACACGGCCAGGGATGGAGCATTCACAACTTTCTTGGGCAACTCATTCCAGTGCCTCACCACCCTCACAGTAAAGAATTTCTTTCTTATATCCAATCTAAACTTCCCCTGTTTAAGTGTTGACCCATTACCCCTTGTCCTATCTACAGTCCCTAATGAATGGTCCGTCCCCAGCATCCCTAGAGTCCCCCATGAGATAGATTTAGACAACACTTTGACAATGTGTGTCAGTCTCTTTCCAAACTTTTTTCCAGAGGATCTTCAAGTACTTTATAAATGTTAAGAAAACAGGTTCATCAATTATACTTTGTTTATTTTACAATGAATAAATTAAGGCTTATATGCTAAACATATAGAAGGGATTTACATGTAAATACTTATCTTTTCTCATCACTTAGTTCCAAGGCAATTCCAGAAACATTTTTAAAAAATATATCACCTCTTAGAATCCCCTAATATTCTGCAAGAATATATAATTGATATGGTTTATTCATTAAGAAAATGAATAGCAATTATTTACTGTACCTACTACATCAACTAAAGCTGAAAACTAAAAAAAAAAAAGTATAGATAGATAAACTCATAATGGTAGCATCTACTCAGACAGACTGGAGCCTATGTTTTGAGTCATATTTTTTGGATCATCCTGAGACTGGAGCTTGCTATCCTTTTTTTAACTCCAGCAGAAGTTTTGGAAACTGTTAGGTATTATTGTAAGGTGTATTTTTAACCTGGGGTCACTACAAGGTAAAGACAAGTAGTACACAGTTTGACCCGTCACAGGAATTCCAGATAAAAACCCAAAGGTTGAGTCAGGGATAGTTACAAGATCTATAATCTACAATAACAAACTATTCATATATCTACTTGTCAGCTTTCTTCCTCTAAGAGAGGGACACAAAGTCACTGAAATGGCCACTTTTCATATCTTTTTCTCCTCTGCACATATGGTGGGGTAAGTGGAGAATCAAATATTTTCAGAAAAATATTTTTTGAGCAGGACTAAGTGATTTTATTTCAAATGTTTGTTAGTCACAGTTTTTGTCCTTTTTTACAACTTCCCATAAAAAGTAGTATACTAATCAAGGCAATACAGTTAGTTGTGTCATCTTATTGAGAATGACATTTCCAAGTTTAATTAAAAGAATATGTTCCAATTAAATAAGTCTGGTATCAGCTTTTTTCATTAAGTGAAAATGAGAATGTGTGGAAGGTAGGAAAAAGAATCACAAAAATGACAAAAATGTAAGACGGATCACTTACTGAATCCAGTAAAGCAATTCTACCTGGAACAGTACAATCAAGTGTTTGGTATGTGCAAACAGTACTGCTACTGTTCCAGTCCTATTCCCTTTTAAATGTTTAAATCAAATCCCAAGATCCACACCCTAGATTCACAAAAGCTTTTGTTTTAAGATCTTTAACACAGTCACAGAGATGGCTATTCAAGTAATAAGAGCTGTAAAGTTTATTGTCTAATAACAGCAGTTAAATGGATGAGTAATGTTAGGTAGCATGTGACAATGCCAAACTCTCAGACTTCATAATTCTCAGTTTTCTGAAAAGAAAAATGTTGAAATTGTTAGGCAGTTTTAGCTGTGATTTTCTCCATTTCAACGAAACAGATTATGTTTAACAGCAAAAGCAAACAAGCTGTGATCTTCGCTAGAGTGTTTAATCCATGTTCAGTTGCAGCTGCAATTTGAAGGAGAAAGTGTATTAGAATAGCCCAAATATATTCTGAAGGACTGTTTCTGTGAGGCAGCTGAAGAATTTCAGTATTTCTGAACTAAAGAACAAAATCACTGTGCCTACCACCTTGCTTCTCATACAGTCTGGGTAACTTGCAGCCTTGTATTTGTCTATCAGTGCCACAGATGGCTTTAGAACAGTGCTATTCTCATTTTTCAGGGGCAGGGAGGGAACAGCAAGCTGCCTGAGTTCACACAGGATGCTGGTGCAAGAACAGGCAACGGAGCTCTATTCTCTTGGGTCGCGGGTTGGCACTCTGACAGCTGAACCCAACTTCCTTCTCTCTAAACCTGGACAGGACACAGAAACATATTCATTTGGCAAAGGGGGAGGGGAACCCCTGCATCCCTTCTTTATTATTTTTTTTTTATTTTATTTTGGAGAGGCCACTTGCAGTTCTCATGCAGGGAAAGGTTTTTTAAGCTTGGTGATCAGTAGCCACATGTTTTTCAATACTTCCTAAAGTGTCTGAGGGATGAATTCCAGACAGAGCACAAAATCTATGTAACCACACAAAAGCAGTACCAGTGGCTTTTATCAATGTGCATAATGAATGTTAATAATTCATTGTTGGTCAGTGTGCATCTCCATTTACTATAATGTATCTTTATATGTATATAGTATATTTTGAAAGGTAAAATAAGCAGCATTAACAGCATATGTTCAATGAAAAGGATTCTTTTCCATTTTTTCTTTTATCTGGTCTTATACATTAGAACACACATCCAGAAACTTTATAGTTGAAAGGAAGGTCCATTGTTTTGAATGACTTCATGATCATATTGTTTATAAAACTGAATTTGTTTTCCTGATTTTCTGAAAAAGGTGCCTTCCTGGTAAAGTTAATTTGATGTGTGTATATTATACTGCTATTGTACCAAAATAAAGTATGGTAGTAATATTTTATCATGCTTATCAGTGTCAGTGTTTTTTCTTCCTAGTTTTGTTAAGGTAGTTTTGTTCTTTTTCGGAAGCTGTCTCCATAAGAATGAGACCGTCCTCAAATCTTTGAGGAAAACCATAATCTTTTTCTCTGATGCAGGGTGTGGATCTGTATTACTTCTGTGGATTAAATACATTTCCATAATTTTAAAAATCAGATTAATTTTCTGCATTTGAAGAAAGATGCAGAACTTTTTTAAGATTCTTTTCCTAAGAATCTGAGAGTCCTGGTTTTACAGCCTAAGATATATCTTAGTAGTCATGCATGTTTGCTACTTCAAACAAAATTGATTGTATGTCTGCATGTGTATTTTTATGTAATAGATTGTGCAGTGCGCTTTGTAATGGCCTGAATTTAAGTAGCAGTTGATAGTATGTCTTGGAATAGCAAAAGAGACAATATAGAGAATTATTATTTTCCTATTTGAGTTTGTCAGTTCTACAATGAGTTAAAAGCAGTAACTATTTTTCTTGTGGAAGAGCACTGTATATCACAGCAGATAGTGGAACTAAGGGGCAAAGCTGAAACATGCTTAATGCCTCTTAGACATAGCTGTCTTTATATTGATGTTCCATATATACAATTTGTTAATATAACAAATATTAACATATTT